>JABUQX010075690.1:15000-22500 GCA_015478945.1 Trachelipus rathkii
GATATATATATATATAAATATATATATATATATATATATATATATATATATATATATATATATACCAAAAATAAAACTTAAAATCAATTAAAATTAGGCTTAGTCGCTGATTTGGACTATTCCCCTACTAGTATGTATCATATGGCAAAGATGTAGGCCTTGAATGACAAGTTCTTCATCTAGGGCAGCGTTTCCCAACCTGTGGTACGCGTACCCCTGAGGGTACTCGGCAGACCCGTTGGGGGTACGTGAAAATAATATTGGTAATGATGGAAAACACTAAAAAAGGAAGGAATTTGCCCCGCTCACCGTGTTAGACCGGTTATAAAAAATTTAAATAAACTGTAAAATGTAAAATCAAAAATAAAAGCCTATAAATGTCATTAATTTGAGTCTTTTGATTATTATCTAACCCTATGAATATTACTACTTAACAAAAGCAAACTTTTTTTTTGCGTGATGGGATTGTATGAGAAAAGGGGGTACTAATGCGTGAAAAGCCTAATCAAGGGGTACGGGAGAGGAAAAAAATTGTTAAGCGCTGATCTAGGCCAGCGATCTCCAAACTTTTTTGATCGCGTACCCCTAACACGAAAATAATTATAAGTTGTACCCCCTATAGGCCCATATGATAAAATATAATATAATATAATATAAAATATAATGAGAGAACCTCG
Source organism: Trachelipus rathkii (assembly GCA_015478945.1). NCBI lineage: Eukaryota > Metazoa > Arthropoda > Malacostraca > Isopoda > Trachelipodidae > Trachelipus > Trachelipus rathkii. The sequence continues at coordinate 15,678 of JABUQX010075690.1, forward strand.
CACCCACGTGATGCACTCGCAAGTGATCGTGAGCTTCTTTGGCGTACCCCCAAGTATCACTTTGCGTACCCCCCGGGGTACGCGTACCCCACTTTGGAGACCACTGATCTAGGCCATTGTTTCTCAACGGGGGGCAGCGAGCGGGTATACGGGGGGTCGCGGTGGGTCACAAAAAAATAAAGTATTAAATGCACGAAAAACAGCTTTTATTAATGAATTATAATCAAATAATCAAATGTTAGTTATTTATAAAAAGTTAATACTTAATAAAATAAAAATTATATATACTTAATGCATCCAAAAGCATCTTTTATTAAGGAATTATATATATATATATATATATATATATATATATATATGAAGAATATATATATATATATTAGTTATATATATATATATTTTTATTATATATATATATATATATATATATATATATATATATATATATATATATATATATATATATATATATATATATGGTGAAACTAAGTAAAGTACCCGCATGATATCTCTAAAAATAAGATATATAAATAAACTAAAGAGCGTGAGCAATATTGAAAACCTGCATAACAAGAAAATGATATATGGAATCACGTAGAGGTTTGTATGAAAATGAAAAAAATTATTTTTTTCAAAATTTTTTATATCTCCAAAAACTACGATAGGGAGAAGAAAACTAAAACATATATGGAATCAGCGTATAAATATTTTTTAGGGGGCTCGAGCCGACGGTGGGACAGAGGGGGGGACGTTTTCCATACCCCGTAGGGGAGGGGCGGAGGAACCCCCGCGACACCCAAATACCAAAGAGCGGGGTTCCGGAGACCCTCCCGGAGGGGGGAAATAGTCCACCCCGTCGTCCACCGGGAGGCCGAGAGACCCGACTCCTGCTATCTTTGCGGATTACCCTGGGGTATTCTTTGTTAAAAATATTTTTTTCATACATATTTCATACGCTGATTCTAAATATGTTATTAGTTTTCTTGTACCTATCGTAGTTTTGGAGATATAAAAAAAATTAAAAAGGAAAATTTTTTTTTTCATTTTCCATACAAATTTCATACGCTGATTCCATATATGTTATCAGTTTTCTTGTATCTATCTTAGTTTTCGAGATATCATGCGGGTAACTTAGTTTCACCATATATATATATATATATTAGGGATGGGCGATAGTGAATTAGCCGGATATCCGGATACCGGATATCCGGCAGTCTGCTATATAGATACCGGATATCCGGTCGGATATCCGGCAGTCTTATATATATTACCAGTATATGGTAGTAGATCATGTTGGTAATCACATATTTTCTGAAAAAATTCTGTCCAAAATCAATATATCGATATGTATATATAGGTCTATATATTACTATTATATTACGTATATTATATTATATATTATTATATTATATTATATTATTATATATTATTATTATTATTATATATTATATATTATAATTAATATTATATATACATATCGATATATTGATTTTGGACTTCAGAAAATATGTGGAGTCCTGTGCTATACCTTTACCCCAGTATATATATATATATATATATATATATATATATATATATATATATATATATATATATATATATATATATATATATATATATATATATATATATATATATATATATATATATATATATATATATATATATATAAATATATATATATATATTCTCACAATATATATATTATATATATATATATATATATATATATATATATATATATATATATATATATATATATATGTTATTTATATATATGTATATATACAGTATTCACGAGTTAGTTACAGCGGTGTATCAGGCCGGGATGCTAAGTATGAAAATGTGTAGGAATCTAATTTCGATTATTTAATTCATTAAGGAGGATGGGATATGTTACGTTGGTGTCTGCGCACGCGCAATACGAAAACCGGGCACAAACATGCGAATGTCGAATGGGATGATATATTTTTTATGGCTTCTGTGAAATGCACATAAAAATGAGGTGGGCTCTTCCTCTCGACATTTTTTGATACGGTTCTTCGTTTCCACGCAATGTACCCATAACGCGTCAATGTTACCAACAATAGTTTTAAACGTGAATGGGAAAAGGTTGAAGAAAACAATGGTATTCAAGACAGCTCATAATATCGATACATGTAATGTAATACCGTTGTTAACAGTATCATAACAAATTTACACCTATGAATCTTATCCACAACATGCAAGAAGGGAGAAGAACGTCAGGTCGTTTCAACTTGTACATACAGTATTTACAAATGTTGTTCGAAGACGCCTCCATCCACGCGAATACATGCCTCAGCCCTCTGGCGCCAGGTTTCATTGCATGCCAATGACAGTGACGCCGGGTTGATTCTCCTACATGCGTTGGTTATTCGACGGCGAAGATCATCGCGCGAGGTTACAGGGTCATTAAACCCAGCGTACACGGTATGTTTGAGATACCCCCACAGAAAGTAGTCCAGTGGCGTTAAGTCGGGTGAACGCGCAGGCCATGGAAATGGACCAGATCTTCTGATCCATCTTCCCGGAAAGGTTCTGTCGAGGTAGGTCGTCACTATAGCTGCATTATGTGCTGGCACCCACCGCAGTTAGTAATATATTCTTTCTGTTGTAATTCTTTAAAGGTATCACCGTGATATCAACAAGGAACGGTCTGCAGGAAATGGAGGTAACGCTGTCCTGTCAAATTTCCCTCGAAGAACTAAGGCCCGATAATCCTACTATTGAGTATACCACACCAAACGTTGACCGAGTATGAGACCTGGTGATGGCTAGTGAATGTTAGACGGGGTTTGTTTCCGCCAAATGTCTGAAGTTCCACCTGTTATACATACCGTTATTGGTAAAGCGAAATTCATCGGTCCATAAGAAACTTTCCAATAGGTCCGGTACATCCATTAGAAGGCAATCAATGACAGCCAGGAATCCCAGCCGCCTTTTTTGATCTCCACGATGCAAACCATGCACAATGTATTGCCTATATGGATACATGTTGTATGCAACACGAATCTGTCGTATGGTTTCCTTCGATATTCCCAAGACCAAACTAGCCTGCCTTAATGAGGACGTTTGATTTTCATGGGTGTATAGCAGAACGTCCAGTTCGACGTCGACTGTACGGACACGACCCCCCTCCCGTATGTGATAAGGGGGTTGAACTATCGACCTGTACCTTGAAACCGTCTGTAAACTCTATGGAATGCCATGTGACTCGGCGGTCGTCGATGTGGATAACGTTGTCCATATTCTGCAGCAGCTCTGCGAGCATTCCTGTTTGGCGTTATGTACACCTCCAACATGTCACGCTTTTCGTCCTGCGTATACTGGTCACGTGGTATGTTCCATGTTCCAAATGTATGGCTCTGACTAACAAACCACTCTGAAGTTATACGTTTCACTACACTTTATTACGCATAATTCATAGGTTATGACATAATCTCCATATGGTAGCTGTTAGTTGGTTGTACACATTCACATGGCCGTATTTATTAGGCTACATAGTACATATGAATGTAATCTAAAAGGGTATGCATTAAGTATTTTAATTTAATTCCTTTGTTAGCTGTATCGATATTTTTAAATACTATTCGATATGCCTATTGTATTTAACCTAATTATTTTATATTGACACGTTTCGGCTTTTGTGCGACAGATGATGTCTACGGATGACGTCTAGTTGTTTAAGGGTACATTGCGTGGAAACGAACCGAATCAAATAATGTCGAGAGGAAGAGCCCACCTCATTTTTTATGTGCATTTCACAGAAGCCATAAAAAATATATCATCCCATTCGATATTCGCATGTTTGTGCGCGGTTTTCATATCGCGCGTGCGCAGACAACAACGTAACATATCCCATCCTCCTTAATGAATTAAATATTCGAACTTATATATTCTTACACATTTTCATACTTAAACATCCCGTACGGTGATACACCGCTGTAACATAACTCGTGAGATAATTCCCGTATATATTAGATATATGATATATATGTTATTATATATATATATATATATATATATATATATATATATATATATATATATATATATATATATATATATATATATATATATATATATATATATATATATATATATATATATATATTGTATGGGCGTTCCGCAATTTAAGTCCTCAATTCCGCAATTGCGGAATACCAAAATAAATTGCGGAATTGCGATAATTTGAAAAATGTTGCGGAATTGCAGTTAGCGGAATGTCTATATCATTCCGCAATTTAATTCCGCAATTCCGCAATTAGAGGACTACCAAAAAAAATTGTGGAATTTCAGTGGAATGCAAAAATTTATAGTCCACAAATTTTGGCCATCTTTGTACCTCTGGCAGCAACACCGAAAAATCGGTATTTTTTTGCATTCGGTATTTTATTAAAGTTTTTGTAAATAAGTAATAATTAACAAAAACTTAAAGGCTTAAATGCATGAATAAAAGTTTGAAATCAACAATTTATTCTTTTTCTTTTATACAAATTTTCTTAAGCTTAGGTTATAATGAATATAATTTATGAAACGTGTCGCCACCAAATTTCAATTAAAATGTATTGTACAGTAAACATAAATGATGAGTAAAATAATATAACATTGGTACCCAACATCGAAAGTCTAAACAAGTATATATATATAATAAAAAAAAAAAATATAAATATATATATATATATATATATATATATATATATATATATATATATATATATATATATATATATATATATATATATATATATATATATATATAATTTTCAAATTATTATACATATATATATATATAATTTCAAACATTTTTGAATATTTCCCAACGAGGAAGAACCCAATAGGAAGCTAACTATCCGGTTATCCGTTATACATTGATATCCGGCCGATACCGGATAGTCAAAACCCGGCCGATAGGCCGCGGATACCGGATAGCCGCCGGATATCCGGTCTATCCCTAATATATATATATATATATATATATATATATATATATATATATGTTGTTATTATATATATATATATATATATATATATATATATATATATATATATATATGAAACTCAAATCGAGGCTCGACCTCCTAATATTTTTTACCACTTTGGTAATAAGTTTATAGGTTGATTCCAAAATGTAATTGGTTTTTCTGCAAGTGTCGTACTTTTCGAGATAATAACTTCTTTAGTTTGGCCATATATATATATATATAGTATATAGTATATATATATATATATATATATATATATATATATATATATATATATATATATATATATATATATAACTTCTGTAAATCTGCCTTTCCTCCTCGTATTCGATCTGATGGCTCTGTTGCTAACTCTCCAACTGAAAAGGCCAATCTCATCGGCCTCCTATTTTCCTATTTTCTCTAACTCAACCCTGGACGGTTTTTGCAATCCTCTTTCTAATGCTCTTTAAAAGTCCTATTTCTTTGCTTGTGATTACATTTGATCGGGTGCATGGGCTCCTGAGATCTGTGAACGTGAGGAAGTCGGGTGGCCCGGATGGCATTCCTCTCCGAGTTTTGAGGGAGTGTGCTTCCGAGCTGGCCCCTTCCCTCGTTCAACTATATTCTCTATGTCTCAATATTAACAATTTCCCTCAGTGTTGGAAGCACGCACATGTCCAGCCTGTTCCGAAAAAAAGGAAGCCGCTCTGATCCTTCTAACTATCGCCCTATAGCTCTCACTTGTATTATATCTAAAATCTTTGAAACCCTTCTTAACTCACTTCTTAGACCATCTGGAATCTCATTCTCTTCTTCCGATCGCCAGTATGGCTTTCGGCATTCGAGGTCTACTGGCAATATACTTTCCTATTTAACTGATTTATGGTTTTCCGCTCTTAGGAACAACGGGGAGACTTGCGTGGTGGCTCTTGACATATCCAAAGCATTTGATCGGGTATGGCATGCGTCACTGCTCTCCAAGCTCCCCTCTTGGTTTTCTCCTCCTTCTTTGCTTACTTTTGTCTAGTTTTCTTTCAAATCAATATTGGCTGTGGTTGATGGAGCAATTGACTCTTCTTTTCTGTCAATAGTGGTGTTCCCTTGTTTTGTCTTATCTCCTACTCCTTTCTCTACTTTCCTTAATTATCCTCAGTTGCTCTTTTAACTCTATCCACTCATATGCTGATGACTCGACCCTTCATTCTTCCTCATTTCAATTCTGCTCTCTCTTTTACTTCTAGAATTGCCTCTCGTCTTAATCTTTCCGATTCTATTCTCGCTGATCTGGATAAAATTTCCGATTGGGGTCGTCTCAACCTTGTGAAATTCAATTCTTTAAAAACCCAACTTCTACAAATCTCCCTCTCTAAAACACCTTCTAACTCTCATATCTCTTTGACGGTTCTCTCGTCACTCCTGTTGACAATAAAACATCCTTGGCCTTAACATAAACAAAAATATCTTGAAACCTCACATCACAACGGTGGCTAGGGTGGCCTTAAAGAAACTGGGAGTTCTGTTTAGACCAGGGACCTTTTTTTCCTTTCCTCAGTTACTTCCAGCTATACAAGGTCTCATCCGCCCTTAATGGAAAGTACTGCTCCCTATATCTGGGGGCTCTATTCAATCTCTATTGACAGGGTCGAGCTTCTGTGCCAAAAGGCTTATAAACCGTTCTGTACTTTCCAGTTCACTTGAACCTCTATCTTTGCGGTGCGATGTTGCTTTATCTCTTTCTATAGGTACCGCAAGCGGCAGTAAGCTGAGGAACTTACCATCGCGTAACACCACCTTACGACGCCTCTCAGCACAAGGGTGCTGTACCAGCACGAGGT
>JABUQX010075690.1:32500-37500 GCA_015478945.1 Trachelipus rathkii
TATGTATATATATATATATATATATATATATATATATTCTTAAAATGTCGCGCCTCCTTTTTTTTTAAATTTCGTATTTTTATTTTAATTGCACCAATTGAGACTATTAATACGGATTTTATATATAGTATATATATATATATATATATATATATATATATATATATATATATATATATATATATATATATATATATATATATATATATATATATATATATATATATATATCTATATATAGCTAGTGTCTGTTTTATAGCTAGTCAGCATGTATCTTTAAAAACTATTAATGCTACAGTAAAACGGAATACATTGCTGGGAATGCTGGTCCAAAGTTTGCCCTGAAATGTAAAAAAAAAAGAAAAAAATTATATCTCAAACTACAATATCTACAGCGAAAAGTAATACATTTTTAAATCCTGGTAAAATTTTAGTCTCATAAGAAAATGTAAAAAAAATAAAAACAAAATTATTGTTAATAATTATAGTATTATGATTAGAAGGCTCTATTTAGAGACCTTTTATTGTTTCTCGTTAAAAATAAATAGACTTTCTATTAAATTTTGCGTTTTTTAAAAAATTAGGGGGGCTCGAGCCGATTTGGGAACATAGGGGGACGTTTTCCATACCCCGTGGGGAGGGGCGGAGGAACACCGCGACACCCAAATACCAAAGAGCGGTTCCGGAGACCCTCCCGGAGGGGGAATTAGTCCTACCCCCGTAGTTCTCCCGGAAGGCCGAGAGACCCTGATTCCTCCTGCCACTGGTGCGGTATACCCTTTGGTATTCTTTTTTTAGTAAAAAAAAAAGCAAAATTTTAATAGAAAGTCTATTTATTTTTTAACGAGTAACCAATAAAAAGGTCTCTAAATAGGCCTTCTAATCATATTACTATAATTATTAAACTAATTTTTTTTTTTTTTTTTTTTTTTACATATTCTTATGTGAAATTTTACCAGGATTCCAAAAATGTATTCCTTTTCGCTGTAGCTATTGTAGTTTTTGAGATATAATTTTTTTAATTTTTTTTTTTTTTTTTTTTTACATTAGTAAAATTTGACCAGCATTCCAGCAATGTCTTCCTTTTTTACTGTAGCATTACTAGTTTTTAAGATACATATGACGGCTATAACAGACGCTACGCTGACCTCTATATATATATATATATATATATATATATGTACTAATAATAGTAATATGCAATTAATTACGAAGCCATGTAAGCACAGCATGTGTGCATAAAGAACCGTGTACAATCCTTTAATATTATATACAATGTGTTGCCAACGAACAAAGCCTCTTCCCAAAGATGGGAGGAGCGAGATTTGAAAATGTGAGGTGTCGGGCATTGGGTGAATGCAAGGCATCAGGACTTGGCCTCGAGATCGTGCCACGAGCGGTGGGGCTGCGGCCTCTCCTCTCTTATTATTCAATTATTAACAATCTTGTACAAATATTATATTATAATAACAATCTTTTATTATTGTCACCATTGTCAAGTGAAACCTAGTGTGATAGATCATTTCACGAAAACTCCATTTAATTGTTACTTGTTAAATAAAGAATAAAGAAAATTGCTCTCATTCTACATCCGTCAGATATAGGGCCAGTAATTAAGATTATCAAGAGCGAGTCTTGTTCATTTCAACCCATTTTTTGGTAACCCCAGGAGCGACAATAGGGGGTTCTGTTGACCCCTAGTCGTGAGTGACAAGTGAAAACCCCCCTTTCTAATGTGGAGTTAGATGCAAGCAGTGAAAAGTGCCGAATAAAATCAAAACTATTTGAAAATTTGTTGTTAAACTGTGATTCCTGTGACATTAAAAAGTGCATTTTATTCTAACTATGTTCTGTGCATTAAATAATCAGTGTAAAGTTAACATCGTGAAGAAATAAACAAGATACAATCTCAATATTCATAACAAAAAGTCGGTGTTAACGTTAAAAAAAAAAAAAAACGGTTGAAAATTTCAAACCAAAGTCTCAATACAAGCTTTCGGAGTTAGGCCTAAATAGTGCACCTAAAAATTTGAACAACATCATTTCGTGTGTGAAAATGGCCTCAACGAACACTCTCACTTATGAAAAAGCCAAACAAATCGCTCCAAGAAACTCTGTTAAAACAACAGCTTCCCCAACAACGATGGAAAAAAGTGGGGAAATAAACAGTCTCTTTCACCCAAAATCTGTTACTCCCCCCAGACCCAAACCCCTCCACCTTCGATACAACGAAATTAGAGACATCGCAAATCGTCAACTTCAAACCTTCCCTTAAAACAGAGAAAAAATGAGGGAATAAGAAAAAATCACACCCCCGCAAATGCTTTCTCCATTCCCGAGGAACGAAGATCAGTCCCTCACTACAAGATTAAATAAACCCCCTCATTCTCCCCCACAACTTATGCTGTTCCCCAGAAACGACCAACCTCCAAACTCCAACATTGAAAAAAAAAAAAAGACCTTACGAAACTTGGAAAAAAATTATCGACATAATAAAATAAAAATAAAAACTTTTGTGAAAATATAATAACTGTGTATATAATAATAATATACAACAAAACAATGAAAATAGTGACCATGCAATTGAAAGTAAGCGAAAATCCAGTCTTACTGATGAAAAAAACAGAGCTCCTCAGAGCCACGAACCAACCGCTTATATCGAAATTTCTGAAAATTTAAAAAAATGCTCAAAATAACAATGTTCGTGTGAACAGTGATAAATTAAATGAAATTAATGTGAATGAACTACCATCAATACCTGTGAGGGGTATGCATGCACCCCATTATAATATAACGCTTTTAATACATAATAATAATAATAATAATAATAATAATAATAATGGTAATAATAATAATAATAATAATAATAATAATCATAATAACAAAAATCATCATAATAATAATAAGGAACAAATGAACTTTTAAAATATCCGCTTAAGAAAATAATAAAATGTTTGTGATAAAATTATGTAAAGCAAGAACCCAAAATTGGGGCGAGCTCAGCGCAATAACAAACAAACATTCAAACACGTGTGTGTGTGAACCAATTCAAATGTGAAATCATGCAGAATTAATAAATTAGTGTCGTACTGGTTACTTATAATATTATATCTTTCTTGTTTCCATACTAAATATATTATTTAATAGTGTAATAAGTAAGATCTTACAAATGTTTCAAATGTTAAGATAGTGGAAAATGATGAAAGCAAGGCAACCGAAATTTCTCATACCGTAAAAATTTTAGTTCAAAAAGTTGCCTCCTCTCATAGCTTTCAAACAGTTCAGATAGATGGCGCTTGTAGCCCGCAAGTCTGACGGACGAGGTTTAGAGCGAGAAATTTTGAACGTTGAATTGCGAATGAGAATTTGGAGTTGCCATGGTTTTCAAAATTTGAATCTATCCTAATAATAAGTTGTTAATTTTTAAAATCAAATGCAAAACATCGTAAAAATTTCCATCAAAATTAAAAATGTGTTTTTACCATTGTTGGATATATATGAATTTTTCACTTTATCGGCTAAGTTGATTGTGTTTGATAAAGTTATTTAAGCATGTTTCCGAATTGAGTGTCATTAAAATTTTTTAAGATTAGACCGGTCCTAGCTAGCAGTTGTCTAACGATTATGATAAGCAACGAGGGGATATTGTTATTAATTTTGTTAAGCCATATCAAACTATATTTTAGATAAATGAAATTTATTGTATTGAAAACGAGGGTATTGAAATGTTATTTTATCATTTTGGGAATAAGAAATCTTTTTTTTGTGAACAAATAATCAATGCTGCTAAATAAATGGGTAGCCGACGGCAAGAAACAATTTTAAACAAAATTCTCTTTCGTTAGCCTAAAAGGTTCGGAGAAAGGTTGGCGCGTGACGTCACGGGCTCTGACGATGCTGGGGAATGAGAATAGAGTTTGAAATATTTTCGCGCCAAAGCTACTTACTGACGTTAATAACATTTGAAATAAATATCATTAAAAATATTCCTCATCATTTATATGTATGATTTTAATAAAATTTACTATTTTTTTCGGTTAAATGAAATTTATGTTGAATAATAAAAATGTGCTTTATTTGATTAAGGTCATTTTACTTAGTTCAAAACGAGAATTCTTATGAAGCGGTGTTTTGACGATTGAAGATGAAATTAATAAAATGAGTGTATTCATGGTTTTAAACATAAATGAAATTTCTACTGGAAAATAAAAATTTAATAACAATTATTTCATGTCAAAGCGAAGAGCTCGTAAGAGACAAAAGCTCCAACAATATCCATGTACATTTATTAGCTCAGCCTGCATCTGCGCAGAAGCGAAGCGTGAGAGACTTCAAAAAAGTCACATTTTTAACCAATGCAAATGTAAACGATAGCGCAGAGTTCATATAAATTTTATAATACCTATTAAAATTATTACATTAAGCATGGGTTTACAATCTCGCATGTACTCTTTTTCTCAATTTTCTCTCTTAGTAACCACAGTATGTAGTTTCTATCCACTAATTTCTAAATTAAAGGTTATTATGTAAAAGTTTACCCAAAAGTAAAAAAGCAAGCTAAAGATTCGAAAGAAAATGGGAGTTACAATATCGCCATCTTTCCTCCCGCTTGAAAATCGAGCCAGAACAGTCGGTCAAAAAGAAAAACAAAAACTTAAGAAATCCCTCCGCGGCCATTAAAATCTTATGAGGCAACAACCTTCAAAAAAAAAAAAAAAAAAAAAAAAAAAAAAAAAAAAAAAAAAAAAAAAAAAAAAAAAAAAAAAAAAAAAAAAAAAAAAAAAAAAAAAAAAATCATACTATTAATTTCAATATCTGTAAGGAACTTTGAAGACAAAATAGACTAATTACTTTCATTCTTAGGCGCCAAGGAAGGAAGGAATTGTTTATATTTTTATTCAAAAACCCAGAAAGGTAGCGAAATCATAAAGAAGAGCAACTCAAAACCAACTTATAAATCAGAGAAAATGGAAAAAAATATTGGTAAACTTTATAAACAT
>JABUQX010075691.1:0-2500 GCA_015478945.1 Trachelipus rathkii
TATATTATTATTATTATTATTGATATATATATATTATTATATATATATATATATATATATATATATATATATATATATATATATATATATATACATATATATATATATATATATTTCTATATATATATATATATATATATATATATATATATATATATATATATATTATATATATATATATATATATATATTATTATTATTATTATATATATAAATATATATATATTTTAGAATAATATATATATATATATATATATATATATATATATATATATATATATATTTATATATATATATATATATATATATATATATATATATATATATATATATATATTTTTATTTATATATTTTTTTGTATATTATTTAAGAATATATATATATATATATATTATATATATATATATATATATATATATTATAGCATTTATATATTATATTATTATTATATAAATTATGGATAAATTATATATATATATATATATATAAATATATATATATATAGTTATATATAGATATATATATATATATATATATATATATATATATATATATATATATATATATATATTTTTAATTTATTTAATTTTTTTTAGATATTATTGTAGGAAGGATAACAATATCTATAATAGTACCCGTTTTATAGCTTTCAGTAATTATCAACGCACGTAAAGTTCAAATGTATATTGATGCTATTAACTTTTGTTAGATACAAGTCTTTTATATATAAATCTATGTTGACAAAACATCGAATGTCACAATGATTTTAAACAATTATTTCTCATTTTTAGTATATATTTATAAAAGATGTTGAAAATAAGAAATTTGTTTCAACAGCATCATTTTAAAAGTAACTAATCTTTAATATACTGATAAATAAATAATAGTTATGTCTTTTAAAAATATTTTTTAAGCTAATTATTATAACTAAATATAAAAAGAACAAATATTATCAAAATATAGAAAGACTTAAGTTTTAAAATTATAAATATTATCAGAAGTCTGTAACACATGCTTTTCTTGACCCCAATAGTATCTTGAGATTTTCTTTTTTATTTAGAGTAGCATCAAGATTCGGTGGAAGAGAGAAGTCTTTCAAAAAAATTGAAGGCGCAAGTTGGGGGTATTTTTAATGGATGTTGGCATTGATGGGCCTTCGACATATCCCCCAGTGATCTATCTCGGAAAACATATAATATTCGAAGAATTACAATCCAAAGAGCAACAGTTGTGATTCTCTAAGGAAATATTTGGACTATTTTCTCTAACTGTTTTAGTCTCATTTTTCTTTAATCGATATATGGAGGGTATTTGAAGGTTATGGAACATCGGTGTTTTGTTTTTCCTCGAATACTCTCCCTGTACTTAAAGATGAAGCCAAATTAGGATGAATATTATTTCTTAATGGTTTTGGGTCCTAAGTTTGAAGATCTACAATTGATAAGTTCCCGCAAGTATTCCTGAATCGTGTGTTTGATTTTTTGATAGTTTGTATTGTATTTGAATTATTTTATTTTACTCCTTCCTCAATATTTGTTGAATCGTTTTGACCACAAGAACCCTGAGAGTTTCATTTGATAAAAATTTGACTGGGATTGTCGTCCACTTTACTTGAAGAATAATGTGAATCTGTTTCAGAAACTGGGAGAATGAATACTCTAAAATATTTATAGAAGGTGATGCAATGATTTATTTTGAATATGAGTTGCATCTTTGTATTGAATGGCATTATCAAAAGATGATTTTGAAGTCGGATTAGAGGAAGAAAGTGAATCTGAAGAATTTGAGGTAGAAGAACACTCTTACAGGCATATAGTTCGGAGTAGAATGAGCTGATGATAGTGATGAAGAATCGACGGATTTATCGGATCTTATTTTGAACTATGAAAGAAAAAACATCTGAGGAGAATGATTACATTCATCATTTTGCAATTAGATTAATAGAGAGAGAATGATTATCACTGGGTTCTTCTATATTTGCTGGGTATTCTTCTTGTGGAAGGTCTAAAGGATCTGGCACTTAGTAACTGAAGAACTCTCGATCTATAAAAGTAAGAACAAATGCTTCAAGAACAGCTACAGGGAACATTAATTGGAAGATCAGTCTGAGTTCCAATACTTCATCGTTTTGAAGTTTTATGCAATGAAGGTGGAGATGGTGAGGAAGGAGGTGAAGTGCAAATATTATTTTGGAACATCAGTGGTAATGTTTCACCTCAGATTTTTATCTTCAAGGACAAACGAAGATACTAGGCGAAGATCTTGTGAGGGGGTATACATGTGCAGTAAGCTTCCTTCTCCTAGCTATCAGTATCTCGCATTCATTGGTCTTCTTGTTATGTTATTCATATCTCTAGGTTCAACATTACTAGCTCTTCTGTTTCTTACTTCATTGTTGCGGCCCATGGTTTGAAGGAGTTGTAAAGCTGACCTCACCTAAAATAAAATTGAGATTAAATGAAAATAAAAATTGTATTATTAACTCTACATATGAGTATTA
>JABUQX010075691.1:22500-24396 GCA_015478945.1 Trachelipus rathkii
TCCCCGGAAATTTTGGTAATTGTTATCTGATTCAAAATAACCAGTAAAGCGTGTTATATATATATATATATATATATATATATATATATATATATATATATATATATATATTTTACCTCTTCACATATATGATATTATAATAATTATTTTTATTAAATCTAAGTATATATAGTATATATATATATATATATAATAATATATAATAATATATAATAGGTATATATATATATATATATTGAGTATATATATATATATATATATATATATATATATATATATATATAGTATATATATATTATATCAGTGGCGGAGGCGTGGATTTTCCAGCAGTCATCGCTACAGTTCCCGGTTCCCTATTCCGACATTTATATATATTTATATATAATATATATATATATAATTATATATATATATATATATATATTATATATATATATTATAATATATATATATATATATAGATATACAGACCTCTGTGGCAAACCATTCCTAAATTTAACAAGCTCTTTTTGCTGAAAGAATGCTTTCTTATATCAAGATGGCATGCTTTCTTCTTAATTTTCTTGTTATGCCCCCTGGTCTCTTGTCAATGTTCTAACTATGAAGAATTTATTGGTTCTCCCGTATTAATCAATAGATGGTAAAATTTTGTAGAGTATCAATGTTCCCGTCTGAGAAGATCGCCTTTTAACTGAAAACAGTTCCTACAACTCTTCAGCCTCTCCTCATAACTCTACCCTCAAAACCCAGAAATCATCCTTTGTTGCTCTACTTTGAACTCTCTCTAGCATATCTAAGTCTTTCTTTAAAATAAGGGGCCCAAACTGCGAATACTCTATTATGGGCCTAACATAGCTATATACAGTTTACTTATTCACTTCTTTGCCTCTTGTAAACAAGCATTGCGATTTATTAGCCCAGCATCTTATTAGCTTAGCTTTATTTTTGCTTCCAAACACTGATTAATGCTACTTTTCCAAATACTGCTTATAATTGCACCTATATCTTTTTCTTGGTCCACAGGTTCAAGCAAATCCCCATTCATATCGCAGTTAAAACTTTTATTTGAGAAACCTAGGTGAAGAACCTTACAATTTTTACTTTAAAAATTCATTTGCCACTTATCTGCCCACCCAAGAAGTTTATCAAGATCATTTTGAATCATTATACATCCTTCACTTTTCCTAACTGAGGTGGCCACTTTGGTATCATCTGCAAACTTAGAAACCTTGCAAATTAAAGTTTTCAGGATAATAACAGGATATATATGAGGAACAGTAGTGGCCCATCACTGACCCTTGTGGGACACCACTCTTCACTATTTCCCTGATGATTTTATTGCCATTTGTAGTTGTACACACGTTTCCTATTCCCCACAACTAACTCTTTAATTCCAACCAATTCCTTGAACACACTTGACCTATGTTTCAAAACCACTAGTCCTTCTCTCTATAAATACACACCCTTTCGCCCTTATTGGTAAATCTGACCAACAATCTTATATCTCTTAATTTCAATTATTTTCTCTCCAACAGCTTCATCCTGCCCTATCGTTTTTTCTGGCAACTGTTGATCGGGCTGATTGGGGGGCCTTGCGTCGATTCTACGCTAATTATAATTGGAATGACTGCTTTGACTCTGATGACGCTTCGGCTTCTTCCACTAAAGGTGGAAGCTGTAATCGTTGACGGGATGAAACAGGTTTCATTCCTTTTCCGACTAAATCTTTCTCTCCTCATATCCATGGTTCGATCGTGCTTGTTCTCCTGGCCATTCAGGCTTAGAGACAAAAGCGCGTATCGGGAGTGGAAAATTCTCGTTCTCCTCTATCACTCTCTAATTTTCACTCAGTAGAAATCGTGCAGGGATACTCTTCGACGAAGAAAGCTGGCTTTC
>JABUQX010075693.1:0-32500 GCA_015478945.1 Trachelipus rathkii
CTTCTCACTATTAAAACATGTCGTGACTGGCTCATATTACGTTAATTTTGCGTCTATCTGAGGGTGAACTTTTTGAGATGATACTAAACATACCCCTTCTGACTTGAATAGTGGTTAATTCTGCCTAGTATATAAATATATAATATATATATATTATATATATTATATTTTATTATATATATATATATATATAATATATATATATATTATATATATAATATATATATTATTATTATATAACGTATATAATATATATATAATGTATATATATAAGTACATATATTATATATAGTATTAGAGTGTAGGTGATCTAATACATGTATAAAAAAAATTCCTCTGAATGGGACAAAGTTATAGTGTGTGCGGAAAATCGATGATCTGAATCTCTCCCTATTTCCCCTCCCCATCCTCAATCATACCATCATTCATCGCTTCTCACTTATTCTCAGCACTCATATTACGTATAAAACTCTTTTCACATTACCTATATTTATACTATCAAGTATTGGATATCAATATGAATACGCATAAACTCAACTATCAAAATTTATTTGACCTTTTCAAACTTATAATTTTAACCTTTATGAATCTTTAATGAAACTATTTGCACTTTTCATACAGATTCTAGTACCTTTCCATCTTCTCCATATTCCATCAACTCATTCATACAGAATTGCAAAAATTCTTTAGATAATTGCTTTAAATCACAGGAATACTTGGTCTGATCGCAGTGCAATGCCGTCGCAAAATACAATGTCATGCTCATGTGCTTGTCCGGGGATATCAGAAAACTTTTCATCAGGATACTTTCCATCTTCCTCTAACCCTTCCCATATACAACCTGCTTCTGGGTTCACTCTCGATGCTTCTAGCAAAACCAGGGAAATCGCTCAACACTCTCAACCACCACGTAGTTCACATCCAAGAAAACCTCCAGATTCTCGCCCAGGTCCGAGACCCCAACATACAAATTCGAGCAATTCTATAAATTCTAATAGATTATCTACTAACACTGATCAAAATCGACCACAACAGTGGTGGGCTGGAGCGCCTTCTTCTATTTATTGTACATATTGCAAAAGATCCGGTCATGATGTGCGGGACTGTACCACGAAAGAGCTAATTGTCGCGAACTATAATTTATTGCTGGAATAGCCCGGTGCAGCCGTGCCAGGACTTGAATTTACTTATTATATGAACATGTATGCTGACTCGCGACAGAGCGCATGCAACGCTTGTCAGGAGAAGAGGACATATATATTATTTAACGATATTGAGTCCTTCTCAGTACAGCAAATTGCCAAGCCGGATCTTGTTGAACAGGATCTATAAAGTTGATTCACGATTATGCAGGAAGTCACCTTGGAGCATCGAGATTGTCCTCAGAATCAAATCACATAACCTAGAGGAAACTGAATGTACCTCACTAGTGGATAACTTGAAGCCCGTCCATGGAGACACCCTTTATATCCCTACCTACCAAAGATTTTACCTATACGGTGAACGTTAATCATAAGGTTGGAGGTCACATCCTTGCACTGCAGAGATGTTATTTAACTTAAATTATTATAGTAGAGACCTCAACTTATGATCTTCAACCTACTATACCATTGTTAATGACAATTATTTTACCTTATTATGTAACATCAATATAAATGTTCAGATAATATATTGGCCTTATTCTTAATCCATATCCTGAGACTTGTGGATAAATTTGATAATTCCTACATTTAATGTGCTGTATTTTGATAGAATAATATTAATTTTATCACTAGTGTTCTTTAATCAGTCATAATCATTCGAACTTCATCTTAATCTTAATATAATATATAATAATAATTATATTAATATATATAATAATAATATATTAATATATATATATATATTAATACGGTATATATATATAATAATATATTATATATATATTTATAATATATATATATATAATATAATATATATATATATATATATATATATATATATAATATAATATATATATTATATGTATAAATATATATAATTAATATATATAATTAATATTATATAATATATTATATATATTAATATATATATATTATATAATATTATTAATATATATATATATATTATAAAGATTATTTTATATTATAGATAAGTTATAATATTGAAAGTTATATAGAATTTTTTTTACATTTCTTTGTAGTATATATAAACCAAGATAAAGTGGTCTATATAAGATTTAAATTTACAAGATTCTAAGTAGCCGGTAATTTTTATTAGGATATTTCGAGCTAATTCTTCAGATTACTACATGACTGGTAATTAGCCGAAAATCCCAAAAAAAATATTCCGGCCCAAATCGAAATTTCTTAAAATTGACCTTTCTTTTATCTACAAAGAAATTAGTTAAAATAATAATTTATACTCTAATACCATATATATAATAATACTTATCTACTCAATATAAAATTACCTTATTTAATATATATATAATATATATATATATATATATATTAATATATAATATATATATATTATAATATACTTATATAATAATGTATATATATTAATATATATTAATATATATTTATATATATATATATATAATATAATATAATATATATATATATATATTTATTATATATAATATATATATATATATATATATTAATATAATACCGGTATATATATATATATATATATAATATAATATAAATATATATAATATATTATATATATATATATATATATATAATATAATATATATATAATAACTATATATATATTATATATAAATATTAATATATATAATATAATAATCATACAGATATAAAGATAGTATAAAAATGATAATTAATATATTATATATATATATTTATATATAACGTTATATTATTATATAATATTAAATATTATATAATATAGTAATATATTATATAATATATATTATATATATTAATATTAAATATATATATATATAATTATAATCATATATAATATATTTTTATTAATATATTAATATTATATTATATTATTATATATATAATATATATAATTATAATATATTAATAATGTTATAATTAATAATAGGTGATTTTATTGGTGGATTTTTCAGTATAAACACTAATTTTATGTATAGGGTTGGTTGTTATTAATATCAATAAATATGTTATGTAAAACCTAAATGAAAAAAAGAAAATAAGTATTAGATATTACTCTAGACATATTTTAATCTTTCGCACAGACGAATTCTTATTTGATTAAATGCGATCGTAATAAAGTTACAATTACGGTGTATTTAGGCGATGACATTGATCATATATTATGAATTTATACTCAGCCTTCAGCGACAATATATTAGATTTCTCTTTTATATATTATGCCATCATTGGCGTAAATAATGTATCGTGATATATTTTATTATTATAAATAATGGTGTATATAAACATAAATCTAATAAAAATTAAGAGTGTAAAATAATATTAACAACAAAGAAAATAATATAAGATAAACAGAATGGTAGTTAACAATATAATAATAATAAATAATATAATAATCATATAATAATTATAACCCTATAACTATAAATTATAACTCTTAAATATAACATTACCATTATTACAATTTAAGCCAATATATACTTGATATTAATTATTATCATTATAGTAATGATAGAAGAGTACACCCACTCCATATAGACGAGAACAGAATCATCAATCCGACATAGTAACACTATCAAGTGAGCGTATCGAGGAGAAAAGAGGTTTATCATCTTCGCATAAAAGAGAGTAATAGGCATATCAATATAACCCAAAGTGCGATCAGCATCAATTTTCATGTGCTAATAAGAAAATAATTTATGTTAGATATGCTAAACACTAAGAGCGAGAAAGAGGACCATAATAGTGCTAGCGATATCATCTTGAAGAGGGGCAGACATTCATAGAGAGCGCTTAAAGGTCTGCGCGACCATACTTTCAAGGATATACGCAATATATATATCTTTATAATATATATATAGTAGATAAATATTTTGTTAGATGAAAAGATGTTACCTATAAACTTTCAATACTAAGTTAAATATTGAGTAATCAACCAGTATTTACGTAGAAGATATATCTATATGGCTAATCATGATAAATATCATTTACTACATAGAAATAGCACATGTATTAATATATTAGGTAATTATCAGATCTAAATTAATTTACAAATGAGTCATTTATTCTTTAATCTGCTCACATATGAGCTTACCAGCGAAGATTTATTGATAAAAAGACTGTAAGGCATTCCCCATTTGCATATATATATATAAATATTATATATATATATAATATATATATATATAATATTAATATAATATAATATATATTATAATTTTTTGTAAAAGGTATTTAACATATATATACCCGGACAAATGTGAGGGCCTCGAGTGAGACGGGGAACTCACGGGGGGGGACGTAATTTCTATATCTAGTAAGTGAGGGATAGGGTGAGTCATGGAATGAGAATCACCGAATCACTATCATAAATACCTATATATATATTAGTGATGAAGGAACGAGATTACCTGAAGGAGAGGTTGTTTCGCGCGGGGATGAGACCCGCACTGACGACATGAGGAGAGCAAAATTTTGCCGAGGAGTGGAGCAGTGTATGTCACGACATGAACCGATGAACGATTAAGATTTCCGAGAAAAGGAAGCGTCAGTGTATTGACCACAATGTTAACTCCCTGCCTTCTTCTGCTTCGTGGTGCTCAATTTACTATATCACCTTATAGAGGGTATTACTTTATTAGTATTAAATAATAATAAATATATTATATATATATATAATGGAAGGTTTAATTTATTTATTTTAATAAACGAATAGTTAAACGTATAAGTCCTAAAATAGGCCTTCTAATACCTACATAATTACTTATATATAATAAATTGTGTAGCAAGGGTAGATATGGAATTTGAACTTGTCAGGTTCTTTTTTTTTCAACATTTTATCCAAACACTTAATATAAAATATATTACCTATAAGGATATATTCCAAAAATGCATTACTACTTATTTTTCACCTGTAGCTATTGTATATTTTTTTTTTTATTATTATCATTTCCTCATAGCACTAAAATTTTATATATTATTATTTCTTTTATATGTATTTATATACTTTTACACTCCGTTCTTGGCATGGAAAGTAATATTTTAGATATATATTAGTAATTGTGAGTGGTCATCTTCTAAAAAAAAAAAAATTTTGTGGACAAAGATAAAGGAACTCGTACACACATTGAACGTACATATCAAGCAATAGTGTTAATTATAGGTGTTGTATCAATCATGATGAAATTTTGCTAGGTGTGTGGTTCGAGAACCACCTTCACTCCGAACAAATTAGATTCTACTACGCGAAGTGCAAATATAACGTTTATTTGAATGGTCCCATTACAGGATCTCAACATTCAACCTCATTGGAACCTACAACAGACATCCATGTTGTAATCGGATTTTTATCTAAATTAATATCATTGTGAGAATATATTAATAATTTTCATACTTTTTAAAACTTCTCGGAAACATAATATATAAAAAACATAAAGTCTTATATATGCGTAAATATTTGAGTGTACGAAAAGTGAATATAGCTTTAAAATGGATGGCATTCCTCTATCAAAAGCAATAATCACAATTGCCCTACTATTAAACGAGGTGATGCTAGAAGAGAACACAGCAACTCAGCTATATAAATGCTGCTATCACTTTACTTATTTATTTATATATAGATGAAGATTGTATATAGACACTGGTTGTGTAATTTACTAAATTAAAAGTAACTATAATATATATATAATATATATTATAATATATATATATTAATTATATATTATATATATATAATATATATATTAATATATTAATATATATATATAATATATAATTATAAATATATATATATAATATATATATAATATATTTATATATTTATTATATATATATATAATTAAATAATATTATATATTATATATATATAAATATAATAATATCAGTTTAGGATCAGAAGGGCGTTAGAACATTTTATTCCAGGTTCTGATCATGATCTCTTCTCATTACTCTATCCTCTATATATCCTATTTTATATCCATGATCGGGACGGGCTAATCTGTTAAGTAACCAACGCTCGCTGGGAGGAATATTAATAAACAACTTACCCCGGCAATAATGATGCAATCGAATGGGGTTTTTTCTTTTCTCCTTAGCTACTATATCACTATCTACTACTTCTCATATCTCTCTTATCTCTCATATCCTCTATATAATATATATATATATATAAATATATATATTATTATTATATATTTATATTATATATATATAATATATATTTATTATATATATATATATTAGGGATATATAATAATATTATTATATTATATATATTATATATATATATATAATTATATATATATATATATATATTATATATATATATAATATAATTTATATAGCTATATATAATATTATATATATAGATATTTATATATATATTAATATATTAATAATATATATATTATATAATATTAATTCATATTATATATATATATATATATATATATATATATATATTATATATATTAATATATAATATATATATATTATATAATATATATTATATATTAATTATATATTATTATTTATTATTAATTATATATTATATATACTATATATTTATATAATAATATATATTATATTTATATATATAGGTGAATAATATACTATCTTATATATATATATATATATATTTTGTTATATATTATTTATATATATTATATTATTATATTATATTTAATATATATATATATTTATTATATTAATATATATTTATTATATTATAATTATTATATTATTACTATATTTATAGTAATTTGATTTAATTTAATAAAAATTGGCTATATGGAATAATGAAACTCGCATTATTAAAAAAATTGTTTGCTTTGAATTGTTTATAATAAATTTGTTTTAATTTGAATTTAAATTTTAAAAATAAAATTAATATTTTTAATTTTTTTTCTTAATTCGTCATTTTTTTTTATTTTTTTTTACATTCACAAATTTACATATTTCATTTATTATATTTGGTTTTATAAATGTTGATAAATTGTCATTGCCTAAAAACAGAATTTAAAAAGGACAACATTTGATGACTAAGATATATTTCTAAAAATATTTTCGTTTTTTTCTATCTCACTCATTCATTATTATAATTTTATTACTTTATTTTGTACAATGAATTCCCTACTATATCGATGTTGGTTAGAAGTAGAGTATAAAGATGATTTACCAATTTAAATGAAAAGTTCTTATAAGAAGAAGACCTCAAGGCATTCAGACAGCGCAGAATCAAAGCATGAAAAAGAATTATCGGGAAAACCTCAGTTGCAATTATATTTAGTAATATTTAAGTTTAAAACAAAGATCAGTTTAAAAAACCATTTAAAAGTACATGAAAGAAAGTTTAAATGTGAGTGCATTGTAGTTATGTATGAAATGTAATAAGAAATCACATTTAAAATCACATCTGCTAATTCACAGCAACTCAAAAATTTAATTTAAATGTTCTGATAAGCAGTCTATGAGTGTAATGAGAAATATGTGAAAACTTTAATAAATGGTACACATAAGCTTAATTGACATCGAGATATGCATATAGTTATTTATTAAATGTGCTGAAGTGTGCTTTAATTAAGAATTGTATATTCAGAATGAGAGACATAAGAATACACATGCTTAATCACGAAAATAAATAAAATTATTTAAATGTGCTGAGTGCAGCTTTGAATGTAATCAGAAAGGAAACTTAAAACAGCACATGCTTAAGCATCGAGATACAAAGTTATTTAAATGTTCTGAGTGCAGCTATGAATGTAATCAGATGAGACACATGAGAATGCACACATGCTTAATCACGAAAATATAAAATTATTTAAATGTGCTGAAGTTGCAGCTATGAGTTGTAATCGGAAAGAAGACTAAAAACAGCGCAACATGCTTAAGCATCGAGATACAAAGTTATTAAAATGTTCTGAGTGTAGCTATGAATGGTAATCAGATGAAATACATGAGAATACACATGATAAATTATAAAAAATATGAAAATTATTTAAATGTGCTGAGTGCAGCTATGAGTGTAATCGGAAAGAATCACTTAAAACAGCACATGCTTAAGCATCGAGATACAAAGTTATTTAAATGTTCTGAGTGCAGCTATGAATGTAATCAGAAGAGAGACATGAGAATACACATGCTTAATCAAAGAAAAAATATAAAATTATTTAAATGTGCTTACTGCGCCTATGAGTGTAATCGGAAAGGACACCTTTAAAACGGCACGAATGCTTAACATCGAGATCAAAGTCTATTTTAAATGTTTCTGAGTGCAGCCTATGAGTGTAATGAGAAAGGACACTTAAAACGGCACATGCTTAAGCATCGAGATACAAAGTTATTTAAATGTGCTGAGTGCAACTATGAATGTAATCAAAAAGGACACTTAAAACTGCACATGCTTAAGCATCGAAAAAAAAAATTTATTTAAATGTTCTGAGTGCAGCTTTGAAAGTAATTATAAAAATATTTTAAAAAAACATTTGCTTAAGCACGTAGGTATGCAAGTAACCCCTTAAAAGGGAGAAATAAAAAATAAATAAATAATAATCATTATTAGGAACAAAATGTTCCAATTTGCAAGTCCTTAGATGATAAATTCTCATAAATAAATCATTCTTTTGTACAAGATTTTTAATTTCTTTACTAATGTTTAATTATTTTAAAAAATGTTAATAAAAATATTATCGAAAAACCAAAGAATTTGCGAGTCACAATCGAAAAGTTTCGTTCACGAAACATTAAATAATTCGTAAATTTAAATCGAAGAAAACACTTAAATAATTGTAATGGAATAATATTTCATAGGAAGGAGTAAATAATTTATAAGTTTAAAAGAAGAATATTTCCTTTTGGGCTTAAACTAAAAGTCACAAGTCTTATTAGTAAACACAAGTCACGACTAAATAATTTACTATATTTAATTTTGTTTGGAAATTTCTAAAAAAAAATTTTTTGAGTATACAAAAAATTAAGTGAAAAAGATGTATCTCGCCCGACTATACAAGCTCTGAAAGTTTGATGTTGATCGAAAAAGTAGGGAAAAAAATATATCAGTATTTAAGCAAAATCGAATGAGGCAATGAGACTTTCAAAAAGCTCGGAAAAAATGCATTTTTTTAAAATGAAAAAGTTTAAAACGAAGTATAATAATATAATATAATAAACTTATTTTCGAAGTACTATAATGTAAAGTCCTAAAAATTGTAGTAACATGTTCCAAAATAACTTAAAAAAATTACTAGTGTCAAAATACAAAAAAAAAAAA
The DNA here is from genome assembly GCA_015478945.1 of Trachelipus rathkii. NCBI lineage: Eukaryota > Metazoa > Arthropoda > Malacostraca > Isopoda > Trachelipodidae > Trachelipus > Trachelipus rathkii. The sequence continues at coordinate 9,406 of JABUQX010075693.1, forward strand.
AAAGTTATGAATCAAAATGTATTCTGAAAATAATTAAGGCCGATGATATTCAGAACTTGAAACTGGATTCGTATCTTGCAGATAAACTAATTTGTTATTCGACCCTTCCCCCATTTATTAGAACGTAACAAAATGGAGACTATGTTTGGGAAAATGTTATCGATAAGATTTTCACGTCTTAATGAAACGGTAATGTTAAAAGTTCGATGTAAACTCGTATTTAAACAAATGTGAAGTAAAGATTCCTAAAACCGTCTCAATGTTCTTTATAAATGAACACAAGGCACTGATTACGACCCTTCCCCCATTTATCCTTTTTACATATCGACCTTGGAGAATCTTCAAAAGATTTTAAATTAATCATTATGAACCAGGAGTTAAACGTAACCTATACCATCAGAACCATAAATGGAAATTTGAAGAATTTTATTGCAAGACATAATCTTAGAAATGTATCAGAAAGGACGTAAAGAAGATTGACAGGAAAGATTACCATTTTTTTTTTTTAAGAGAACGGTGATTAATTTGTAAATAGATTAAGAGTAGTATCATTACAGGGTGGATATTTAAGAGGAATATGGTTTTTAGTTTATTGTTGAAAGTGAAAAATATCAGTATTAAACAAAGCATTATAAGTTATAGTAGTACATAATGAAATAAAATGTCCACCTCCAGACTGAACCACCACCTCACTTTTGATCAATTGTAGTAGATGGAATTCATATTCAAATGATAAAAGTTGTCAATCGCAGTGAAATCGAATGTGGGAGTTTATCACGTGAATCAATAATATCAAAAAGTAAATTTCGATGAATATTGATGGAAATTTTGTGGAGGAGAGAAAGAGAAGTTATGATCTTTTTTTGAATTTAAATAGCCGAATAATTTAGCGAGAAGAAGAGGTTTTGAACCATGAATTTCCATCTAAGTATGACGAGGAAAATTTTGACGACTGGAACATTGAACTGACTCGACATGAAGTATGTCTTTCTACGCGAAAAAGAAATGGTATGATACTCGTGTTGATTAGGTATTCGTCAAGTAGAAGTTGAGATTTTTAAGTAGAGTGAGTTCTTCCTTTCTCTGAAAATGATATGGGGTTGTTGATTCTCCGTAAATGGTAATTGAACTGTTATATCTGCTGGTCGACACAATCCTTTGCGAAAGGAGATAGACTCATCCTATAGTTGATAATCATTTCGACTCCTATTTTCCTTACGACGAGATTGTGTTTAAAATTTAGCCAACTCTGATGGTTACAACACTCTGATGTAATGGTGAATGCTCTTAAACAAATGAAGAAGAGGAGAGTCAGTATGTGTCAAACAGACTAAACCACCTCCTTTTGAAACGTACTGAACTTGTGTTGCTGAGTGAAATGAAAACTGCGGATAGATGAAGTTTACTGTTGCAAAAACTCTTAAATGTTTAATGTCAGCCATGTAAATAGTTACATGGATGCCCTGTGGCAGTTTTAGGCCTTCCTGAAGACAGCATTTTATTCCTTAGTCTTTCTTATACGCTCTACTTTCAAACTTCGTTTTTTACAGCAAAATTTACTAAATTGGAGAGAGGTACGTACGTAGGTGCTTCTGTGGGTTTTCATGATTGGAACAGTTTCTTATACGCTCTCCTTTCATGCTTCAGTTTTTACATCAAAACTAATGGTCATTGTTTTTTGAAATTTAAAGGTCTTAATCATCCCAAATCTTCTGACCCGAAAGAGCTTTTTTTTCTTATAAAAGTTTTGGTCAATACTTTCCATTTATAACTTGAAACTACAACCCCCCAGTGAAATGGGTGAAAAACAGAAATTTTTGAGTTTGAAGTAACTCGATCAGCAAATGGTCGATATATATAATATAGATATATAATATAATATATATATAATATATATTATATATATAAATATATATATATTATAATATATATATATATATATATATATATATATATTTATAATATATATATATTATATATTTTATATATATAATATATATATATATATATATATATATATTTTTTTTTTTTTTTTTTTTCAGATACCACCATCACGTGGCTGGGCCCTAAACTCAAGGAGGGGGTGGAGAAATAAAAACATTAAAAATAAACCCACCCAATCCCCAGTCTATTACGCAAAGTTCTCAGGTGAGCGCAGACGTGGGCCTTAAAGAGAGGAAGATTATTAAATATAGTTGGAAAAAACAGAAGAAGGCAAGGAGTTCCACAAAGCAGAAAGTAGCTGGAAAGAAAGAGCACCACAACGAACAAATTGGGGTTCGCAATAAACTCAACGCAGAATTCCGTTGCGAGAGCAAGGCACCCTTGGTGGCAACGAGGGCGGACGCAAAAGGGTGGGAGGAAATGCGAGTAGGTCAACATCCCCTGAGCATCTGCCGCCGTAGTACCTATAGAAAAAGGGATAGAGCGCCAACGTTACGTCGCAGAGATAGAGGGTCAAGAAGAGTTTGAAAGTAGGGGACAGTTTATTAGTCTCTTAGCTTTAGACTTAACCCTATCCAATAGAAAGGGTGGAGCCGGAGCCCTCCCAAATGTGAGAACATTACTACATACAAGGGCTGAAATAAGGCCCTTATATAACTGGGTTAGCTGTTGAGAGGAAAATAAATTCCCGCAACCATGAACAGAACTCCCAAGCTTCTTTTGAGGCACCGTTAGCCAACCATTAGAAATATGGTAGGTTTCCAAGATAATTTGGTTGTTATGTTAAGACCAAGAATGTTTAATGTTATTCACAGGAGAGACGATAGAGCCGTCGAAAGAAAATAGGTGGAAGGTCGGAGGTGTTTGAGAGGGAGATGTGGAGAAGGTTGAGTTTTTAAAGAGTTAAATTTTTACAAGGTTGCGGTGAGCCCACCGGGAAATCCCATCCAGATCGGTAAGAATAGAATCGGAAAGCTGAAGTCGAGAAGCAACTCTAGATGCAAAAGAGGGAGCGGATTTGAAATGAGTTGAAGAACGGAGAGTTGATCATCGGCATAAGAGTGAAACAGAGTTGGAAGTACTAGCTGAGGGAGATCGTTGATGAAAAGTTAGAATAAAGTTGGAGAATAGAACAGATACCTTGCGGAACACCACAGTTAACAGGAAAGGAGGAAGAAGGCTCGCCCCATCAACAAGAGCTGGTATGGAGCGATCAGAAAGAAAACTAGACAAGAGTAAGCCAAAGAGATGGAGGAAACCCAAAGGAAGGGAGCTTAGAGGGTAGTGACGCATGCAACCCGGTCAAAGGCCTTGGATATGTCAATAGCGCCAACACGCAAGACTCCCCATAGTCCCTAAAGGCAGAAGATCATAAATCAGTAAGATAGGATAGTATATCATCAGTTGACCTCGAACGACAAAAGCCATACTGGTGATCTGAAGAAGGGAAATTGGACTCACAGATGATCCAGGAAATTGAGAAGTTAAGAGAAGTTTTTCGAAGGATTTTTAGATAGAATACAGGTGAGGGCGATAGTTAGAAGGATCAAAGCGGCTACCTTTTTTTCGGGATCTGGTTTGGACATATGCGCGCTTCCAGCATTGAGGAAAAGTAAGTATTAAACGACATAGAGAGTAGATAGTTGAACGAGGGGAGGGTCCAGCTCGGAAGCACACTCCCCTCAAACACGGGGAGGAATGCATCCGAGGCCACTAAAGCCTTCCTAGAACGTTTCAATAGAACTCAGGTCCATGCTACAGATCAATGTGTAATTACAGGTAAAGTCATGGGAAACCTGAGAGGAGAAGAGTGAGGAGGAGGGAATGCCAGAATCGTCCAGGGTAGAATTAAGATGAAAAAAAGGAGGCCGAAGAGATTGGGCCTTATCAGAAGGAGAGTTAGCAACAGAACCATCCGAGCGAATAAGGCGTCAGAGCGTATAAGGGGAGGAAAGGCAGAATTACAAAAGTTGTTAGAGATGTTTTTTGGCAAGGGGCCAGAAATTTTTATCAGTAGGAGAACCATATAATATATATAGTAGTATATATATATAATATATATATATATTATATATATATATATATATATATATATTAATAATATATATATATATATATATATATATATATATATATATATTTAGCGCTGGGACCTTAGAGAATTGCTTGATACGAGGATGATAATAATTAAACTTCAGACTTCAAAAGGATCAGATATATTCAGCGACAAGATTGTTGACAAATTCAGGGTCATAAATTTGAGCCATAAAAAGGACCCCTTATCCTATTAAATATGATATATTTATAAGAAATTTATCACGAAATAACAATTAATTACTATAATAAAGATATAATAAATTTACATAATTCTGGGAAACTGTGTATGCTTAATGAAAATTGATGTACTTTATAGTATCTGAAACGAGCCTAGCAGAGGTAGCCTAGATAAATTTATAAACTTATTTTAGCTAAAAAAATTGAGCGTAGGTCTCCTACTAAAGAAGGTATCTAAAATATATAAACCACGGTTTATACTAACCCGTGGCTTACTACCATGATAAAGCTAGCTAATTACAATATAAAAATATAACAATATAAAAATATCACTTCACGAAAACCGGCTACCTCACTACGGACATACACCGTTTCCATCTCATATACTTAGCATCATATTAATATTTTACTCTAAGAACAAAATAATATTTCACTGCGTCACTCACCGCACATATAGAAACGACATAATTAAACGACAAATGCTTAAATATTCCTTATTAAAGTAAAAAAAGAGTAAAAATCAACAGCAGTAGCATGCGTGCAAGACATCCATCAGACGAGACGATAATAAAAATTTTGTTGGCTTACATGTTGCAAACTCGAGACTCACGGTGTAAATTGACATAGTGAACCCAAAATAATCAAAGAATTTTCGTCTGCATGACACATTATTTACACTATGTGCTTAAGTACCACAATACAAAGAAACTATCTAAGTAAAAAATGTGCATCTCCCTTGACTACGTATGATCTGAAAATTTATATATTATATATTATATATATATATATTATATTATATATATATAATATATATATATATATAATATATAATTTGAGTCAGTGTACAAGACCGCCACCATGGCTCACAAGAGCTGGGCATACTGGGCTGAAAAACTCAACATCATGGGGAGGGGGGCCTGGCGCATACATATTTCAAACGTCAAAGGGAAGATTTGAAATGGTGAAATAAATATTCAGTCAGTCAAAAATAAATTAAACTAAATAAAGTGCATCCTTGCATTATAAATAGTCCTAATAATTACATAACAAAATTAAATGTTATGAAGAATATTCCCTTCTTGAAGATACAAGAAAATAAGGTTACTGCTAAGTGGGAAGATTCGGATAAAGATATGGATAATCTTTTGGAAGGTGTTATGGATCGTAAAGTAGGAAAATAACGACGGCGAATAGGGTCCAGCTGGGAACAATGCAATGAAGATATGGCGAACAAATTGCGGGGTATGACTACGGTAAATTTGCAAATGGGAGGGGGATCCCGTGACATATAGTGAGTGTGAGTGATATGGTGTGGGCAATAAGGGAGGCGTGCAGTATCACCCTCGTGTGAAGCGCTTTCGTTTTGTGGGAGGAAGACACTCACCAAATGCTCGGTTTTATATTTCTGAGTTTCACTTCCCTCTGATCACTCGTCCAGCACTCTTGCCCACAAGAATCGAAAGCCTTGTCGGAGGAGCAGGGTAGTAATCAGTTGAAATGGAAGGTGGCCTTGTCCGAATGTATCTTAGAGGTACCGGAACTCCGAAGAGAAGGAGGCGGCCATTCTGGCCTCTCTATCAGCGATTTCATTGCCAGTTACCCCCTACATGAGAGGGGGTCGCAACATAAAATAATTGTTTCCTTACGGGATGGAGGGCAGCCCGAAGAAATTGTTTGAACAGCGGATACATTGTGTTTTTAGATTAAGGGGTTTTTAAGCACTTGTAGCGCGCTGAGCGAAACTGAATAAATTGACATGAGTGATTTTGGTTAAGGATTAGAATTTGAGAATGGGCAATCATTATAGCTATTAATTCTGTAGCGAAAAAATTGAAGCATGAGGAGGGAAGGTATGGAAAGGTTGCGGTCAGGAAAGACAAGCATATGCGCCCACACTGTCCCTGTTTTAGAGCCGTTAGTGAACAAACTGGAGTAAATTTCATCGTGAACTGCGGTTGAGGACAGGAATGGTGGCTTTGACGAGGCAAGCAGGATGGCTAGATTTTGAGGAAGAGAGGTCAGAGCCAAGCAAATGGTGGGGGCGGGGAATAACCAAGGCTACAATAATCTGGCCAGGTCCTCATTCCAAAAGCCTTCTCATCTTGACTGCTGAAAGCTATTTAGACGCTATTTAGAGGTTCTTGCAGCCTTCAGTCTTCAGTTTTCTTCTCCGTTGTACTTCAGTTTCTTCTCTTTTATTTCTCCCTCTGTTTTCAATCCGTCCATCTTCGACAACAGTCAGATCATATATATCATATATATATATAGATTTTCTTCAGAAAATTTTTTTTTTAAAAAGTTAAATATGTACGTTTTAATTAAGTAATAAGTTACAGTAGTATGATTTTAATTGCATTCTAAATACAATAATTGAAAAATTTTTTTTTCAATGTATATTAAATAATGTTTCTAAAAGGTAATTATTTAAAAGTCGGCCCTTTTTACATAAAAATATTTTTAAACTTAAATTAAATATTTCATAAGGTTTCAAAACCATTTTTTTTTTTTGTGGTTTATTGGTTTCATATTTTTGTATCTTGCAAACCAAACAAATAAAATATATATTAAACAACAGTAGGTAGTGTGACTGATATGCAAACGCGATGCTTGAAAAAATGTATGATAATCGAAATTTTGTTTCGAAATTTGGGTAAAGTTGGCATAGTATATTCCATTAACAAAGATAAATGTTAAATTAGTGTTGAAATTCCGGGGGGGGGGGGGGGGAAATCATGTAAACAAATGTGAAAGCCAGGGAAGGAAAGGTAGTATAGGGTGGGTCCAAAAAAATTTTTTACTATTAAATAAAGCTGGTTTCAGAGTGGAGCCGGAACCAAATAATTTTAAAATGATAAAGAAGCTCGCTCAGGACAAAGAGTTGCAGCAGGGATTAAAATTGTATAGCCTTCGCAATCCCTAGAAAATTATAAATCAACATTGTCTTAAAAAAAAAAGAATTGCTGGGAAGTCTGATATCATTCACTTAAGTTCAAAATATTAGATTATAATGTGGTGAGAATTTGAGTCCAAACTGGAGCATTACGCAAAATGGTTTAAAAAATAATCACTTCCTTCTAATACAAAAACACAATTTTACTCACTGGACTGAAATATTTCTCTAAACGACTTGACTATCAATTTTCCTTACAAGAAATCCTTTTCTAAATAACATTGCACATCAAAAATCACTTTCCAAAACTCATCAATACATTCCAAATAAGCCCTCTCGCTCCTTTATTCTCGGAATAAAAGACAATCCTATTTTATAATAATTAATACAAACAAACTTAAACTTGGTATAACTAGTAGTGTAATAGAAAATATTCCTAGAAATTGGGAAACAAATCAAATAAAACTTGAAAACCTTTGGGGATAATCAACATTTAAAAAAATCCTTTTATGTGCTTAATCCCTTATCAGAAAGTATTAACACGGGGAGACCACAGGGAAATCGAACTTTAAGGCCGGCTATCACCAAACCTGTCGCCACCAAGTGTTCGCAGCCGAGTTTAATTCTTGCCCTCAGGAAGATAAAACTCAGACTGCTATGCGGAGGATTGAACCAGCATCCTCTGGCATGAGAGTCGGCGAGTCACCCTCCTACGCCGAGGCATTCACATTAAAATACCATAAAATAAGCTATATTAATTTTAGATACTATGAAAAGATATCAGAGTTATATATATATATATATATATAATATATATTATATATATATATATATATATATATATATATATATATATATATATATATAGTTTATAGGTGTATCTATAATATATATATATATATATATATATATATATATATATATATATATATATATATATATATATATTGTAAAAGTTTTTACCTAGAGGAGAAATATGCCCACCTGGAATTCGGCCAGCACTGTTCTTCCTCCGAAAAAGCTCCAGTAACAAGGGCTCTTCTGTTGAACGTGAACACTGGAGTTATTTTTCTTCTCCTGATGGAGGGGGAATCCTATTGATTCTTACTTGTTTGATTATCTCTTGAAAGGATCACAAACTGCTGCTGAGGAATATGTTAAATAATTATTAAAAGGGGTTCTTTACTATTGGAACGGGGTCTATTTCACTATGGAAGTTGACAACTCACCTCTTTGATGAACCTTTCTATAACTTATTATTTTTCTTTATATTTAAGAACTTACAAGGGCCACACTCTTAAAATAAATGAAGACAAATATTTTCTTTTATTAACAAAATTTTGGTAAAAAAATAAATATATTTTTATGTATATGGTTATTTTGGGGTTATTTTATATACAAAAATTTTCTTCCTACCATTAATGTAACTCATGGATGGCCATCCAAAAAAAATAATATACACATAATAATAATTAATTAAAAAAAAAAAAAAAAAAATAATAATAATAATAATAATAATAATAATAATAATAATAATAATAATAATAATAATAATAATAATAATAATAATAATAATAATAATATTATATATTAATAAAATAATTTAATATGTTTAGAAAATTAATAATAATATAATAACAATATTATTATTATTTCTTACTATTTATATATATTATATATAGTATATATATATATATATATTTTTATGCTATGCTTAAATACTTATTTTTTTGTCGATCGGATGATGATCATTCCTCACATCTGAGCGACAGCTTCTGTATTCTTCATCTAATTTAGAAGAACTTTGTTGAAATTTCATACATCAGGTTGGTAAAACGCAGCTCAGAACTCATCTTTTATTCTTGGTTATTAGGAATTGAACTGAACTGTACTGAACTGCGTTTTACCAACCTGATGTATGAAATTTCAACAAAGTTCTTCTAAATTACTGATGTATGGATGTATTTCAGAAATGGCTAATAATAAAATATAAACATAATTATTATACATAATTATCCATAATATGCATTGAAAAATAGTTATTCCTGTTAAAAAATATTCAATAAAAAATTATTATTATTTTTGGACTTTTTTTATTTATTTTTGTCCTTATTGCTTTTGTTTTGAAAAACTCATAAGATGTTTTACTTTTTTTAAAATTATACTCAAATTCACCCACTATATTAATACCTATCAAAAAAACTATACCTTCTAAATTACTGATGTATTGGATTTCAGAAATGGCTGAGATTAAGGGTGGATGGCTTTGATATTACTTAAGTTGTAGGACTGCTGCTTTATTAATAAAGTTGCTTGAAGATTGGTGGCTCTAATAGCTGGAAAATTCCTTTTTAATTTCTTCTGTATGAATTTTTAGCTTTTGTAGAGTTTCTTTGATGTTCTCTGGTCTCTTCTATAGCTTCCTTATTAATTACTAAATGATTGAAGAATTTAGTCAATTGCTAGTAATTCCACCTCAATATTTTCTTCTTTGTGAAATTAATAAGCTCTTGATTGAATAGATGGTACTAAGTAGTCTTCAATATCTTCCTAATGTTGATTGAAGTTCAATTCTGTACTTTGCTTTTATTTTCTCAATTTACTTTGGCAAAGTTGGCAGTTTTGTTGCTTCAATAGCTTGTTTGAGTTTCTGCAGTAGCTTATATTTGCTTGCAGTATCTCCTAATTACTAGTTTTTACTTAATATTTGGCTTTCTTTAGCCTTTATTCTATTTGCAAGCCCTTAGTGTCGCCGCACCCTGTATTCTGATTTCCTCAGCAGTTTTCTTATCAACATTGCAACTTTTTGCTTTTCTACTCTTCTAATATTTTGGTAACATTTTGTAACCATAGTTGATGCTCACATAGTAATGAATTTTCTTTAATCCTAATTTTCCTATTTTTTATATTTTAATGAAAAATATAACATATTCCCCCTTTTGCTAAGAATATTAAGTTTTCTTGTTATTCTTAGTTTCCTTAGAGTTTATAATTCTGTTGTCTTCTTTTTATAATCCTGCACTTTCTCTCAGCAAGATTAATTTTGTTATTGGTCTTTTCAAAACTGTTGTATTTAAAGTATTTTTGTCTTTATTTATTTTCACATCTACTATTCTCACTCTGTTTGAGTCATCTTTGTAAACTTTTACTATTTTTCCTAAATTCCACATATTTCTTGGTTTGAAGTCATCTATTAAAAGGACTAAATCTCCCACTTGGTGTGATTCCTTTTCTGCTAACCATTTACTTCTTTTTTGCAATAAAGGGACATATTCTTTGATCCATCTTTTCCAAAAACAAGATCAGCAAGATACTGAACTTGTTTCCATCTTTTATATAAGTAGCAATCTTTATCTTGAAATAAACCTGGTGGAAATGTTATATTGCCTTTAAGGGTTAGTAGATGATTTGGTGTCAAAGCTTCTAAGTTTTCTAAATCATTTGAAAATTCTGTTATTGGTCTGTTATTTATAATGAATTCTATCTCACAGAACAAAGTGTTCAAGTTATTATCTGTCAACCTTATTGGCTGTTCTAAGAGTGAAGCTTGTAATATGTTTCTTACAGTTCTAATGTGTCTCTCAAAATGACCTCCTTTATGAGAAGAATGAGGGGGTTGGAATAACCACTGTATTTCTTTCTTTTTGCTCAAAGAATTTATTTACTTGCTTATTATTTCAATTTTTAACTTGTCCTTTCAATTCTTTGTTAGCTTTTACAAAGTTCAATCCATTATCTGATCGGATCAATTTCACATTGCCTCTGCGGCTGATAAATCTTCTTAGAGCATTGATAAAAGCATCAGTATCTAATGAATATAACATCTCTAAATGTATTGCTCTACTACTTAAACATGAGAATATTAATCCATATCTTTTTTTCTCTTACTTTCCCCTCTTCCTCTTACTACTTAGAAAAGGACCAAATGCATTATTCCACATGCCGTAAATGGTGTATAATACATTCTAATTATCTTTGGGCAAATCTTCGCCATCAACTGCTGAGTTGGCCTTTGTATGGAGCTTTCTACAAATTATGCAATCTTTTAGGATCTTCTTAATATTCTGCTTGCTCCAATGGTATAGTACTTCTCTCTTAAAGCTTTTTAAAAACTGTTTTGTTTTCCTAAATGTCCATTAATTCTATGGTAATGTCTTATTATTAACATTGTAACATGACTATTTGGCAAGATAATTGGATGTTTAAAATCAAAGGATACATCATTCAGATTTTTATTCCTCCCACCTACCCTTAATATTCCATTTATACAATCTAAAATGGTAGGAATTTTGCTAATAAGGCTATAGCTATGCCACTATGGCTTTTTTCTTTTTTAATTTTTGTATTGTATATCATGAAATTCTTTATTTTGTACATATTTGTAAATAGCCTTTTCTGCATCTCTTTTAACTCTGTGATTGTCATAGCACCTTTATTCCAGGTTTTCTTATGCAAGTTTTCTTTAACTCTTAAAATCCATGCAAATTTTATTTTTAATTTCATCCAATCTGACTACAGAATGTATGAGCTTGTCCGTTGAACTTTCTTGTAGTTGTATGACCATTACAGGTTTTAATTTTTTATAATTTTCATCAATGATATTGTAAAGGCTGTACTTTATTTTGCTCAGGCCAATCAGCTTTGTCTTTGTACAAAAATTCTGGACCAGTGCTCCATAGCTTATTGTTCAAAAACTCATTAACAGATATACCTTTACTTCCTATATCTGCTATATTTAGCTTACCTGGTACATAAATTCCATTGGCTTATATTTGTTTGTGATCTGATATAGTTAACTCTGCTATTATGTACAAATCTTTTGAATCCTTTTTGATTCATTATTAATATATTGTAATACAATTTCACTATCTATCCAAAAAATAACTCTTGGCTTATGTGTCATCATCTAATTCATTCTTTTAAAAATTTGATGTATGTTAACTGCTAATTTTGCTGCACTTAATTCTATTCTAGGGATAGTTAGCATCAAATTTTTATTTAATGGTATCAATCTTGTTTTAGACAACACCAATGAACAATATATTTCATCATTCTCTCCAATGAATCTTATATATGCTACTGCAGCATATGCAATTTGTGAACCATCTGAAAAATAATGTAGTTCTACACCTTTACTTTAGAAAAACAGTGGTTCTCAAACTGTGTGAAGCGTCACCTTTGGGTGACGCAGCTTCCAATCAGGGGGTGACGCGAAAGATTTGAAGATTTTGAAGAATAAATTGTATTTCAGTTTTCATTTAAAATTTTAATCAATTTGAATTTTCCAACTTTGTTAGTCATGATTTTAGGTATGTTAGTCCTTATTATATTTTTTTAAAAGAAAACCGTGTTAATTAATAAAACGGATTTCTAATAGAAAACGGGATATATATGTAAAATTAAAAAAAATTGGCAAACGAATTTGAATTTTTTTACGTTATTGACACATTCTGATTCTACATAAAACTTTTTGGGGTTCACATGGTTTTAGTAGTAAAATAGATTGTCACGAGTGAATGTCGTCAATGATATTATTATTAAGTATAGGAAAATTTCAAAAAATTTAATATATATATACTATATATAATTATATATAATTATAATATACATATATTATATATATATATAATATATATATATATATATATTATATATATTATATATATATATATATATTAGTATATAATATATTGTAAAAGCGTTCTTTTTAGAATCTAACATGGGGTGACTTCGGCAAACTTGAATTTGCCAAGGGAGCCGCGAAATCGAAAAAGTTTGAGAAACACTTGCTTTTTAGACAATTTTGGATTGTATGGCCTGAACTTGAAAATCATTTAGCTTAATAACATCGCTTTGGAGACAATGTTAATTTTTTTTTTTTTATATCTGATGGAATTTCATCATCCAATTAACTTTTTTATCACATAAATTTTGAAATATCTTTATAGCTACTATTAGTACTGGGCTAATAAATCCCAGTGGATCATATATGGAAAAATGCAACTGAGTATGCTTCTTTTTGTCAATTTTTTATTTTGTATATCTACCCTAGCTTTCATTAAATCTATTTCTGGGTCCCAACTTAAGCCTAATACTTTTTGTGAAGGTAATTTATCCATGGATAAGTTTATTTCTTTAAAATCTTTGCTTAAGTCTTGTTTATCCATATTTTCTAAAAATTTCTTTGAATCACTTGCTACTTGATGCAGATTAAAACCACTAATTTTTTAAAATTTCTTTAACTTCTTTATAAACTGCTATAGCCTCATTTTCTGATTTCACAGACTTTAAACAATCATCAACATAGAAATTTCTAAGTATAGTATCTTTGGCTAGATTACTGAATTTTTCTGCTTCAATTACATTTGTAGTTTGTTTCAAAACATAATTTGCAATAGAAGGTGAGCTCACACTTCCAAATATGTGAACTTTAACTCTATATTCTTCTGGAGTTTTATCTAAATTACCATCTAGGAACCATAAGAAGCGCTGATAATCTTTATCTTTATCAAGTACCTGTATTTGATAAAACATCTTTTGTATATCTGCTATGAAAGCAAATTTCTCTTTTTGAACCTTAAAAGGATGCCTTGTAGGATTGGAAATATAGTCTGGACCTGTAAGTAAACTATTATTTAAAGAAATACCATTGTATGGTAAAGCTGCATTGAATACTACTCTATTTTTTCTTTTGTGAATGAAAGCTAATGTATAAAGAAATGTGTCATTGGTTAATAATTCATGTTTCTCAACCTTTTCTGCAAAATTTAGTTTTAACATTTCATCTATGTATCACAATATTGTACAAAATATTCTTTATCTTAAAAAAATTACTTTTTAATGAAGTACAATCTTGCCTAAAGTTGATTTTTGTTATTAGAAATGCTGATTTTCTTTTTTAAATGGTAAACCAACTTGAAATTTACCCTGTAATTGTTCTTTTCAAAATGTTTATTTTCCACCTTTTTTTACTAGTGTAAAACATAGGCGGTATACAGTTCTAAAAATATAGTCGCTCTAAAAATATTTTCAAAAGCAAATTATCTGATGATTGTATTTGTGTTTTATGACATCTTAAGCTCATAAATGCTGGAATACCATCTGGTGTTGAACCTTGTAAAGCCCATCCAAGATGAATACTTACTGCATAAAAGGTAGTTTAATGACCCCTTATCTTCTACTAACTTCTAATGGGGTTTTAACAATTTACTACTTTGATTCATCCCTATTAACAATCATTTTTTTGATTCTATGAAGTTGAAGGGCACATGACTCAAATATTCTAATCCATTTACATATCTTTGATTAGATGGACTCTCTTCTATTTTAAAGGGCCATTTTCTTTGCAGTATACATTATTTATGGTTTCAGATTTCCTCTTCTCAATATCATAGATTTCTAGATTGTTTAGAATGTATGTTTTTATTTTATGTTGTCCATACATAGTAGTTATATCTATATCTTTATGAGGTTTCATATATGACATACCTAATTCTGCAGCTAAATTTAAATCCATAAAACATGCTGAAGAATATGTATCTAAAACCCATGTATGTCCTTAATCACTTTATTTCTTTACCTTTTAAGCTTGAAATTTTAACTGGCAACCGTGCAAGATGAAAATAGCTTTCTATTACTTACTTTTGTTTTTTGAAAGTTTTTTGCCTCATTACTTCCTGATTCTTTTGGCTCTACTTTCTTATCTTTATCTTCTAAATTCACAGTGAGTGCTGCTGGTGAGATATTTGAGCCATCTTGCTCTTTCTTTGTTGAATTGGCACTATCTTTTTCTCTATGCAGAAATGTTAGATGTTGCTTATTACATCTTTCACATTTTTCTGGCCTTTTACAATTACTACTAAAGTGATTTGATCTGAGGCACTTAAAGCATAATTTATTGTCTTTAATGAACTTTGTTATTTCATCTTGGCTTTGTTTTTCTAGAATTTTGCATTTATTTATACTATGATTGTCTTTTTTACAAAAATTGCAAAACTGCGATTTATTATTATTATTATTACTACTACTATTATTATTACCATTATTCTTATTTTTATTGTCCTTATTATTGTTCCATTTATTATTATTTTTATTATCTTTATTGTTATTTCTATGGTCATTATTATTTTCCTTTGTATAAAGTGACTTACCTTTTTCACTTTGTAATTTTGCTTGTTTTGGTCTAGTACCAATGCCAAGTTCTCCGAACAATGGTGTATTCATAATCCTTGCTTTTTTTTCAACAAACTTTGTGAATATACTAAAATTTACCTTTTTTTATTTTCTTCACACATACTATCAACTTATTTCTCCACTTATCAATTGCTGTTTGTAGGAAAGTTTTTTTAACTATTCTATAAATAGCACCAGTAGAATTCAATTCATTAATGGAGTAATATTTCCCATTGCATTATTAAATCCGAGTTCCTAAAAACAAAAAAAATCTGCCTCACAGTGGCACCAGCTTCACTACAAATTTCATCCATCTTCTAACATTTTTTAAATATGTATTAGCAATAACTTGTTCATTTCCATACTGTTTCTCGAGTTTTTCTACTGCCTTTTTATAACTTATATTTTCATCCATATGCATACAACTTCTCACTATATTTTCTGCTTTACCTTCTGTATACTTGATTAAATAGGAAAGCTTGTTCATTTCATTTTCACATTTTCCTTCTATATTGGTTTTAAAAACTAGCATAAATCTTTAAATTTAGTCGGATCCTTTCCAGAAAATACCTCAGGCTCACATATTGGAAGAGGATTCTTGATACTTACTTCCAACTTTTGTTTTAAAATTTCTACTAGTTTAGACTCCTGATTATTATTTTCACCTATACTATTTATTTTAGTTTCTGAAAAATTTACATTTTTATTCTCCTTTTTTTACAGAGGTATCGCTAATACTGAAAATTGGATTTTCTAATTTTTGTTCAATTTTAATTAAGCTTTGTTCTAGGTTTTTTATATGACTACTGTGTCTGTACATATCCAAATTTTCTAGTTCCCTTTTTTTGCCAAGTATTGTTCGTGCTCTTGTAATTTTATTTTACTTTTTTCAATTTCGAGCAACAAAGATTGTGCTATTGAATTTTTTGCACTAGCTATACTTACTTTACTCACTTTACTAGATATGTTACTAGCACTGTCTTGTGGTCTAATCCTGGCTTATATTTATTCATGTATTTTGAAATATCACTTTTTAATTCATAATATGGCTTTAATTTTAATGTAAGCCACTGCTGTATTTTATCTGACTCTACAGATTCTGCTATTAATTCACTACAAGTATTTTTTAAAGATTCTACTTTTGCGTCTAATTGTAATTCATCAGATTTGATTTCGAAACTTAAGTCTAAATTATTTATGAAGGCATGCCATAATTTGCCTTTAATAGTGTTAATTTTACAGGTTACAGAAGCTAGTTTTCCTGAAGGTACTTTAAAACCTCCTTCAGTTATTTCAGTTTCATCTATATTGTCGATATTACTCATTTTTTTTATTATTAAAAAAAACTAATAAAAAACTATTAAAACTCTTAAAAACTAAATATTTATCGAACTCATTCACTCATTTTATTTTATATAAAATAAAAAATAAAAATAAAGGAAGGATGTTACTTTTAACACAATTTATATATACAGATAAATTTTTATATTTCATATATATTAAGTTTACCTGTATATATTTTTAATTTATTTTATTATTTTTTATTTTTTTTTGCTATGCTTAAATACTTTTTTTGTCGATCGGATGATGATCATTCCTCACATCTGAGCGACAGCTTTTGTATTCTTCATCCAAGCCTTCTTTTAATTTAGAAGAATAATTTAGTTGAATATCCTAACATCAGGTTGGTAAAACGCAGCTCAGAACTCATCTTTTATTCTTGGTTATTAGGAATTGAACTGAACTGTACTGAACTGGTTCTAATGATAAAAAAAATATATACATTACATAAATACAAATATATAAAAATACTAAATGCTAAAATATAAACATAATAATTATACATAATTATCCATAAATATGCATTGAAAAATAGTTATTCCTGTTAAAAAATATTCAATAAAAAATTATTATTATTTTTGGACTTTTTTATTTATTTTTGTCCTTATTAGCTTTTGTTTTGAAAAACTCATAGATGTTACTTTTTTAAATTAATACCACATTCACACCAACTATATTAATACCTATAAAAATAACTATACCTTCTAAATTATGATGTATTAGATTTTAAAGAAAATGGCTTGAGATTAAGGGTGGGATGGCTTTGTATATTAACTTAAGTGTTAGGACTGCTGCTTTATTAATAAGTTGCTTGAAGATGGCTCTAATAGCTGAAAATTCCTTTTTTATTTCTTCTGGATGAATTTTTAGCTTTTGTAGAGTTTCTTTGATGTTCTCAGGATTCTTCTATAGCTTCCTTATTAATTACTAAGTGATTGAAGAATTTATTCAATTGCTAGTAATTTCCACCTCATATTTTCTTCTTTGTGAAATTAATAAGCTCTTGATTGAATAGATGGTACTAAGTAGTCTTCAAATATCTTCCTAATGTTGATTGAAGTTCAATTCTGTACTTTGCTTTTATTTTCTCAATTTACTTTGGCAAGTTGGCAGTTTGTTGCTTCAGTAGCTTGTTTGAGTTTCTGCAATAGCTTATATTTGCTTGCAGTATCTCCTAATTACTAGTTTTTACTTAATATTTGGCTTTCTTTAGCCTTTATTCTATTTGCAAGCCCTTAGTGTCGCCGCACCCTGTATTCTGAATTCCTCAGCAGTTTTTTTTTCTGTTAACATTGCAACTTTTTGCTTTTCTACTCCTCTAATATTTTGGTAATATTTTGTAACCATAGTTTGAATGCTCACATAGTAAATGAATTTTTCTTTAAATCCCTAATTTTCCTTATTTTTTATATTTTAAATGGAATATAATATATATATATATATATATTATATATATTCAATTTGTTTCTCTATAATTTTATGGATCTAAAATAAATTATCAAAATTTGTAATATATTAATATATATGTATATATATATATATATATATATATATATATATATATATATAAATAGTTAAGAAATAATAATAATAATAATAATAATAATAATAATAATAATAATAATAATAATAATAATAATAATAATAATAATAATAATAATAATAATAATAATAATAATAATATCACTAACAATATTAATAATGATATTAAGCTTATAAGACTTAAATAATGTTGTCTTTGAACTAGCAGATACTTTTGTTGATTTCAACACCCATTTCCAAAAGCGTATCTGCGTAATTGGCTACTTCCTGCAATATATTTATTGTAAACATAATAGGACATACCAACTTACAATTTTAAAGGGAAGATCCAATTTTTGCTTCGGGCTGAGCCCAATTTTCACTCCCCCCCCCCTAAAAATGGACATAAAATTCGGGTTTTCAGCCCGATTTGACCTATGTCTATAATTTCACTTTTCAAAAAATGAAACTCTTAGTTAAAAAAGCAAAATTGATTTTTTTTTCTACTTATCCGATCTAGCTCAAATTATTCAGTGTTTGGTAATAATCGGGTGAGATACAATCAATTTACTGCGATAATCCATTACGTGTACTCAAAGAAATTTTAAAAATTTCCACCAAATTTTTTTTTTTTTACATTTGTTCAAGAAAAATAGAAAAAAATGCATATATAAAGAAATTATCTAAGTAAAAAAATGTGCATCTCACCCACTAACAAATGTGACTGAAAATTTCATGCAGATTCGATAAAACTGAAAAAATATCCCCATTTTTTAATTTGAAAAGAAAAATGCCAAAAATAGTAGGTTTTGATAATCGACCAATGCTCAGATATGGGGTCAAATATAAAAACTTGTTCCTACCCTTTTAGATAATAGTCCAATCTTTGTATAATTGCAAGTTTGAAGTCATTTCCAAAAAATAGTTTAGGGGTTTCGAACAAATGTCAAAAACAACATTTTGAAAAATGAAAATACGAAAGCAATGACTACAGACAGAAAAACACTCAAAAATGACGTTTTAGACGTTAGAAAAAGTTACAGTTTGGGTGTTTATGGGGTCAATAATTCGGCTTGAAAACTACGAATTTTATGTCCATTTTTAGGGTTGTGTGAAATTTTGGGCTTAGCCCTGAAGAAAAATTGGCGTCACTTCCTAATACAAATATGTATATGTTTTTTTTTTTATAAATTACAATGCTTATTATGCCTACTTCCTTAATTTTTCACTAGTCAGCAAAAGATGCAAGTTCAAAGTGAACGAACGAAAAGACAGTTAATAATTCAATTGAACGGGCAAACAGTCACTTCTTTTTTTTCTTTCAAAGAAATGAGAATACATCATAAGAAAAACATGTTAAAGATTACTAAACGGGATAATAACCGTGTATAAAGAATAAACAACATTTGAAGCCATTGGACAGGAGCGTTTAGGAAATTTTGGAAAAAAAAGTATATCTGTTATCGGGAAATCGAATCTAATACAATTTAAAATCTGATAAGAAATATTTTATAAACTCGGTAAATTAAGGTAACGGTTAACGGATGTAGGTGGAAATTTTTACTCGTGTAACGTTATTCACAAATGTACTCGTTTAATAGTCCGTTACTATTACTTTTCGAAATTAAACGAAAGCGTTAAAAGTTAACGAAAATTAACGAGTTAATTAACGGAATAATTAACGTTTTAACGCGTTAATGCCCACCTTTGTATATATATATATATATATATATATTATTATATTATATATATATATATATATATATATATTATATAGTAATATATATACTATATAATATATATTATTATATATATATATATATATATTAATATATATTAATATAATATATATATATATATATATATATATATATATATCGACATTTGCAGAGAGAACTGCATAACTCAAAAATTCCTGTTTTCGGGAAAGGCATTTGAAGTGTAATTTCAAATTATAATGGAAAGTATTGGTAAAATTTATAAGGAAAAAAAAGCTCTTTCGTCAGGAGATTTGGGATGGATTAAGATCTTTAAATTTCAAAAACAATGACTATTAGTTTTGATGTAAAAACTGAAGCATGAAAGGAGAGCGTATAAGAAACTGCTCCAATCATGACAAACCACAGAAGCACCTACGTACATACCTCCCTCCGATTTAGAACTACTGTCGGTGTAAACTGGAAGTGAGGTCGTGTGGGCTGTTAGCAGTAAACGTAAGGAATAAAATGCTGTCTTCAGTAAGGCCTAAAACTGCCACAGGACATCCATGTAACTATTTACATGGTTGACATGAAACATTTACGAGTCTTTGCAACAGTAAACTTCATCTATCCGCAGTGTTCATTTCAATCAGTAACATAAGTTCAGTACGTTTCAAAAGGAGGTGGTTTAGTCTGTTTGACACATACTGACTCTCTGTTCTTCATTTGTTTAAGAGCATTCACCATTACAGTAGGAATGTTGTAACCATCAGGGTTGGCTAAATTTTAAACACAATCTCGTCGTAAGGAAAATAGGAGTCGAAATGATTATCAACTATAGGATGAGTCTATCTCCTTTCGCAAAGGATTTTGTCGACCAGCAGATAAAACAGTTCAATTACCATTTACGGAGAATCAACAACCCCATATCATTTTCAGAGAAAGGAAAAACTCTCTCTACTTAAAAATCTCAACTTCTACTTGACGAATACCTAATCAACACGAGTATCATACCATTCCTTTTTCGCGTAGAAAGACATACTTCATGTCGAGTCAGTTCAATGTTCCAGTCGTCAAAATTTTCCTCGTCATACTTAGATGGAAATTCATGGTTCAAAACCTCTTCTTCTCGCTAAATTATTCGGCTATTTAAATTCAATAAAAGATCATAACTTCTCTTTCTCTCCTCTACAAAATTTCCATCAATATTTACTTTTTGATATTATTGATTCACGTGATAAACTCCCACATTCGATTTCACTGCGATTGGCAACTTTTATGAATTTGAATATCAATTCTATCTACTACAATCGATCAAAAGTGTGGTGGTGGTTCAGTCTGGAGGTGTGCATTTTATATCATTATGTACTACTATAACTTATAATGCTTTGTTTAATGCTTATATTTTTCACTTTCAACAATAAACTAAAAACCATATTCCTCTTATATATCCACCCTGTAATGATACTACTCGTAAATCTATTTACAAATTAATCTCTGTTCTCTTAAAAAAAATGTGGTAATCTTTCCTGTTAATCTTCTTTACGTCCTTTCTGATACATTCCTAAGATTATGTCTTGCAATAAAATTCTTCAAATTTCCATTTATGGTTCTGATGGTATAGGTTACGTTTAACTCCTGGTTCATGATGATTAATTTAAAATCTTTTGAAGATTCTCCAAGGTCGATGTGTAAAAAGGATAAATGGGGGAAGGGTCGTTATCAGTGCCTTGTGTTCATTTATAAAGAACATTGAGACGGTTTTAGGAACCTTTTCCTCATTTCTGTTTAAATACGATTTTACATCGAGCTTTTAACATTACTGTCTCATTAAGACGTGGAAATCTTCTTGATTACATTTTCCCAAACATAGTCTGGATTTTGTTACGTTCTAGCTATACAACAGTATTATGAATAACAAATTAGTTTATCTGCAAGATACTACCTAAACAAGAGTAATTATGATATATAATCGGCTTTAATTATTTTCAGAATACATTTTGATTTTAATAATCATTATTTTTGTATTTTGACACTAAGCAATTTTAAATTATTTTGGCAACATGTGGTAAATACAATTTTTTAGACTTTACATTATACTACTTCGAATATTTTATAAGTTATTATATTATTATAACTCGTTTTAAACTTTTTCATTAAAAAATGTTTTTCCGATAAGCTTTGAAGTCCCATTGGCTAATTCGATTCTGCTTAAATTCTGATAGTTTTTTGTATCCTGCAAATTTTTATTAAATATTGTAATTTTCAATTAATTTGCTGAGATTTTAATTAAGGTATGCGATTTAAATAAAGAATTTCAAACTTTTCTTCAATTAAATATAATAAAATTATTCATTCGTGACTTTTAGTATAAGTTAGACTTGTGACTTTTAGTATAAGCCCAAAGGAAATATTCTTCTTTTAAACTTTTAAATTATTACTCCTTCCTATGAAATATTAATAGATTTATATTACAATTATTTAAATGTTTTTTTTTCGATTTAAACTTACGAATTATTTAATGTTTCGTCAACCAAAATACTCGATTATGATTTTAAAAAACATTGAATATGAAAATGTTTTTTCACAACTTTTCAAATCTCACAGAATTACACTAAATCGCGAAAAAAATTAAAATTCATTGTTTTAAATACTAACTTCTGTTGCCAATTTACCATCTAAGAAGGACTTGCAAATTGGAACATTTTCTTACTAATTAATTCAAATTCTTAGTTTTTTTTTTTTTTTTTTTCTCCTTTTTAAGGGGTTACTTACATACTTACGGTGCTTAACAATGTTTTTTTTTAAATTTTTATAATTAATTTTCATAGCTGCACTCAGAACACTTAAATAACTTTGTATTTCGATGCTTAAGCATGTGCTTTTTAAAGTTTCCTTTATCATTAGACTCAAATAGCTGCACTCAGCACATTTAAATAATTTTAAATATTTTGGTGATTAAGCATGTGTTTTCTTATGCTACTCTTATGATTACATTCATAGGTACACTCAGAACATTTAAATAGTTTTATATTTTCATGTTTAAGCATGTGTATTTTTAAGTTACTTTTATCATTACACTCATAGCTGCAATCTGAACACTTAAATAATTTAATATTTAAATGCTGAGCCATGTGTCTTTTCATGTCTCTCTTCTGTTACACTCATAGCCACCCTCAGAACATTTAAATAACTTTGTATCTCCGATGCTTAAGCATGTGCTGTTTTAAGTTCTCCTTTAAGATTACACTCA
>JABUQX010075694.1:10000-23871 GCA_015478945.1 Trachelipus rathkii
TGTTTCTGAATTGTACGTTTTAAGTATCAACAAACCGAGTTTTATGATTTCAAATATTGTGAAATAATTCTACAATAAGGATTTTACAATAAGGACTCTGCCTCAGAAAATTAAAATTCATAAGGATTTTTAATTCTAATAGTATTATAAACATACAATTCAAAATAAATGCAGAAAGGGTATTAGTCATGTAGAAAGGATATTAGTCCAAATTAGCAATATTAGAATATAATTCCACTTCTTGAGAAGTAGATCGCCTATATGGAATAGGTGGTGGCATAGGAGGTTTGGGTATTAATGATTGTCTAAATTTTATGGGAGGTTGTACCAAGGGTCCAATTTCAATTTGTTTCTGTGGGGAATTTTTAACTGGGGTTACCTCTAATGGAATTGTTGAAATGGGTATATTTTGCAATGGAATATCTTGGGTTTCTTGATTTAATTCTTTCAAACATTTTTTCCACACAATGCTTTTCTATAAGACCAAGTCAAATAAATAATCACTATGATGAAAATGAATAAAATAATACTAGATGTTCCTCCACCGATATATGGGATTAATTTAATTTGAGAAAGATAAGGAGTTAATGGGTGGATGGTATTATTAATGTTGTCTAGTCTTTTATTCCACTGAACTTCCTTCATTATTTGAAATTTTGGAAACAATGCTGAAGAGATGTTGGGTAAAGCAACATGAGTTAAAAAATTAAACAAAACTTTATCAGATTGGGCAATTAATGAAGTTAATGAAATATTTTTCTCTAAATGAATGGGGTTTTTAAATTGATAATTAACAGAGGTAAAAGTACAACCGTGAGGAATATTAAAAATAAAATTATTTATATGCTGTACGGAATGGGGTCTTTCGCAGGATAAAGAAGCTCTAATTTTTTCTGCAAAAGATATAATAGTGAAATGTCCTAGTGTTACTGTGAAGGGTTCTTTTGATTTAAAGATAGTTATAGGACATGACGAAAAATTAGTAGTATAGTTAAGCAAAAGCGATAGCAAGCATGTTTTGTCATCAATGGATGTAAAAGGTTGTGATTGAGGGCAAACTGCTGTTTTTCCTATGTTACGACAATAATCGTGGACCGAATTTCGAATAAGTATATTTCCTTTGACCATAATTAACGAAAAGGTAATTATTTGGTGTATTATACATTATTCGAACGGACGTTTCATTGAATGGAATGAATGTTGGGAATGGTATTAACTTGTATGAAATAAATTTCTCATTTGAAATGAATGGAATTAATGTAATTAATTCAAATGGATTAGTGGTTGATTTTATAGTCCATGAGTATGTCAAAAATGAATGATATGTTGTCGCTTCTAATGGTATGATAGGATGTAATTTTGTAGTTTGTGTCATTTCTAGTATATATGGTAACAAAAAGATGGGTGAATAAAGTTGATCATTAGTTATCTTTGTTTTAGCTAATTGTAATGAAGTGATAACTAATTGATGTAACATTGTAATACTATTGACTGAATGTTCAACTAATGTAAGTAATGATTTGATACTACCTAGCTGATTGAGTATGTGGTTGGTTGCTAGTGATTTGTGTTGAAATGCAATTAATTTTTGTAGGTTAAATTGAAATTCTGATAATGTTTGGGTATTTGACTTTAATTGTTCTTTAAGTTCATTAACTAATAAATTTGAAGTACTCGCAAAGTTTCCTAATATATTTATCTTTTTTCTTAAAAATTTGATTTGTTTATCAGTCGCGGTACCAAATAAAATATTAAGTATATCTCCTCCCAATTCGAAAGCAGCTCTTTTGAATCTTGTTTGTGAGTGAACCCATGGCAAGCTTTTAATTTCAGCTAATTTAAGGGATATTACTTTAGTTCTAATTTTAATGAGTTGAAATTCCCATTTGTGCGCTCGTTGGTTTATAGAAATATTAATAAAATTATCATTAAACGCAGGTAAAAATCTATCTTTTAAAGTATCTACCATTTTGATGGTTCTATAAATAGTGGTTTTAATTTCTGATGGGCATTCTAAAGATACAATCAAGTCAAGATATCCTTCGATAAAACTTACTTCACCGGAATGATACAAAATGATACCTGGCAGTACTCTTGTTTCTTCATTAATGTTAGTGGAGATGGATAAGACTGCAGGTAAAAGAAATAATGCAAAAACTGGACGTAACATTTTCATTACAGTCTGAAATGATTATTACTTCGATTTAATAAATGAGGTCGCCTTTTTTATTAAAGTAAAATTAAAATAATTAATTAAATGTATTAAATTCTTTTTAAAGTTACCTATGATTATACTAGAGTTACGTTAATTTTAAAATTTTAAAATTGGAATCAAGTTTGATATGTTTCTGATAATAAATTTAATTAATGAAATCAAATAATTAAAATAATTAAAATAAAATGAACTTCATAAAATGAAATCAAGTTTATTGGATCTTGGATAATAAAACTAAAGATAAGTAATCTTCAACATTCTGATTATAATTAAAATGAAAATTAAAATTAAAAAAGCTTTAAGTAAAAACTTAAAATTGTAGCATTCTGATTATCATGAAATTAAAAATTAAAAATTAAAAGATTATATAGCATGAGGTTAATTAATATCAATAAAAGCTGATCAGGCTAATTAATATTAATCAAAGTTAATTCTAGCATAAGGCTAATTCTGAATTAAAATCAAAATTAAAAAAAAAATAAAAGCAAGCTGATTATATAGCTTAAGGCTAATTAATATTAAGATAAAAATTAAAAATAAAAGCAAGCTAATTATATAGCTTAAGGCTAATACTTAATTAAAATTAATTAAAAAGATTCTTAATATTAAATAAACAATCTAATTATATTTTTATTATTCTAATATTAAAACGAAATTTTTCGATTTTTATTTTGTTTTCTTTTTAAAATAAAAAATAATAATAAAAAAAATTATTAAAAAAAAAAAAAATATATAAATGTTTTTTTTTAAAAAAATAAAATTAAAATTTTTTTTTTTTTTTTTGTTTTTTTTTTTTTTTTTTAGGTTCAAAAAAAATAATCCGAATTCGTAACGGACATAATAAAAATATATATACTTATACTAAATACTAAATGATGATGAATAGAAAAGTGTAAAATTGTGTATTTTGTGTGATATGACATAATACAAACTTAAACCTAAAGGTTATGAACACAAATAAAATACAATAAAATATTTATTTACAAAAAGATTTTTTACAATTCTAAGAGATTTTAACTCTTAGGAGGCAAGTAGTGGAGCGTATTTCCTCTTCTAGTCATCTCTAATGGCAAAACAACTGGAGGTCTCTTCAACACTGGTTCAGACGACTCTTTTGTTGTTTTATCAGTTCTTGGTGGTAGAGGCGGAGGAGATTCTTGCTCTTTTGTCTTGTTTGACTCCTTGTAACCCTCGGTTCCACATCCCTCGGACCTCTGAATTGCTGGTGAGGTCTATACGACGGATCTTCTTTTCTATCATCTCTTGTGCCTTCAGATGTTGATAAATCCATAATTTCTTCTGGAGGTGTTACCTCATCATCTTTGGGAAGTGTTTCAGAACTTGGCACATTATCCCCTACAGTTCCATCTGCAAGTGGTGTTACCAAAGTATCCTCTTGTACTTCCTTCAGTGACAGGCTGTTCCTCGTGTTCAGAACTGTCTGAAATATATGAATCCTCTTGTCTGATTGGTGATAGAGACGGTCTATATCCTCTTACTTGAGTTCTTGTTTGTGGAGTAGAATTAATCAATCTACTTCCTTGAGGAGTATCAGGTATTATTTGATTACAAGAAGTTTGTGTTTCTTCTACAGGATTCTGTTGTTCTGTTGTTGAATCCTCTGCTGGTATAACATTTTGTTCATCATAAAAATTAGGGGGAATCCAAGAAGAAGTGGTGGGAGATTCCTGATCATCTATCTGTCGATCTACTTCTTCAGGTTCCATACTTGTTCTTTCTGTTGTAATTTTCGGGGAATCCAATGTTTCTTGAATTGCATCTGGATTCCAAATCTCATCATTATCAAATGAAAGAAATGAGATTCTGTAATCTTTTCTACTGGAATTATCTTTACATTATCCCGGTGAACCGGAAATAATTTTGTTGAATTTAAACAAGAAAGCATAAGCTTATTTGGCTCCTTTATTTGATTTACAATAAAAGGACCTTCAAATCTTTTGTTCAATTTAGAACTTTGTTCTGGTTTCTTTACAGCATTTACAAAAACATAATCACCCACTTTCAATTCTCTTTGTGTGGCATGTTTGTGTTGCTGTTCCATAGCTTTAATTGTTTCCTTTTCTAGATTTTCTCTAGCTAAGTCTCTTATTGCTTCCATTCTTTCCACTACGACATCTACCTCATCTGATATGAATTTTCTATTTTCCGATTTATTTGTAAATGGAGAGACATAATCAGGCATCTCGTAGGGAAGTCTCTTTATATATCCATGCAGGACAAAATGTGGAGATGATCCAATGGATCTATTATACGATGTATTAATTGCTATTTGAGCAAAAGATAAGTATTTTGACCAATCTCTATGATTATCCTTTACAAAATGACGGAGGAAATTTTCAATATCTGCGCATTCAATCTTTCAACTACACCATTTTGACTTGGTTTGTAGGGCAGAATATTAACTTTTTTTATCCTCCAAGCCTTACATAGCTCTTTGAAGGCAGCTGAAGTAAATTCTGGGGCATTGTCCGAGGCTAAAATTTCTGGGCTCGAATGCCGACATATTACTCTTTCTTGTAAAGCTTGAGCAAATTCTTGGCTCGTTCTTGTCTTACATGCGACTAATTCACAGTATCGAGTCAAAACATCTCTGAAGACGAGAATATGTTTGGCTCCTGAAATTGAACATGTGGGAAGTTTACCTATACTATCCACGTGTACTCTAGAAAATGGAGTATAAGGAAGAGGCCATCTGTTGATTTCTGCTTTTGGAGGTCTAGGACCTTTAACCTTAGCACATGACACGCACTGAGAACAGTACTCCTTTACTAACTTACTTAGATGAGGAAAAACGTATCTTTCTCTAACTCGTTTTTCAGTCCTCTGTTGTCCTCCCACTTCCAAGTGAAGAATGGCACTGATCTATGACTGAGTAGATCATGCTATCTGGTACTTGTATTACATAAGGTTCTTTTGGGTTGCATAGTATAAACACACTTTCTTATGGAAAATACTGTGGATAAGTTTTTAGGGTTTTTCTAGACCCAACTTAACTAATTCTTTTAATCTAGGGCAATTCTCTTGTTCCCTATTGAAAGGTTTCTTTCGTTAAAATAAAATCTTTTCTTGGTAAGATTGGTTTCTTTTCTCCTTTGAAAAATAAACGTTTTTGGGCTTTTGCTGGCTGCCTTACTTCAAATAGTCAGGCGGGTATGTTAGGTTTTTCCGTTTCTTTATACTTTAATAGTTTGGGAAAAAATGTTCACGAAACAGATTAACAGCGGGCTAGGCGTCCCGTTTGTTGTTTGTTGCGCGAAATATAAAGCAAAGAGGTTGATTATCAGTTAATATGGTGAATGGGATAACCAAACACCGTATTTTTAAACTTTCGTAGATGAGAAGACAACAGCCAAAACTTCCTTTTCGGTGATAATAAATGTGTTCTAGTAGTTTGAGTTCACTGGCCTCTTACACTCTATGACACAAAAGAAACGGTTCCTTGCCGTCATCTGACATTCTGTAAAAAGTAAACGCATCCTATTCCAATAGTCCAGGGCGTCTGTACCTAATTAAAAAATGCTTGGAATTAGTCTGGAAAGTTAAACTGAGGTTGCACCACAAGCTTCTCTTTTAAGAGCTCAAATGCTTTTTGGTGTTCTTCCTTCCACTCAAACTTAACATTCTTTTAATTAAGTTAATAATTGGTTTCGGCATTAGTGCAAAGTCACTAATTAAAAAGCGAAAATACGAAAAAAATCCTAATAAAGATTGTTGTTTCCTTAACACTTCGGCTGGAGGGACCGAAACCTCTTCATCGATTCTATTCTTCGCTTGGTCTGGTGGGAAATATTTCCGTCTCTTCCTGATTTTAAATCCTAAGGTCTAAAAACCGAGTTTGTAGAAAAATTGGACATTTAGTCAATTTAACTCTTAATTTATTTTCTCTAAAACGCGTAAAGAACTTTCTTTAAGTTTTCCAAAATGTTTCTGCCTTATTTTTACCGCATGATTAAGACCATCATCTAGAATACACTTGGCAGATGGTCCTAATAATGGTTCAACGCGACCTTGCATTGTCTACGCATGGTACTGTGGGGCATATCAGTCGGTGCCCATAATAATAGATCTGGTTGGGCAGAAATAATCCTTCCTTGTACGGAAAGCCATGTAATTTCCTGTGTTTCCTCCTCGAACTTCGAGGGAAATGGTGCATCTATCAAGTCAGCATGCTAGTAAAAATTGTGAACTACCTCCCAGGACGAAAATAATCTCGTCAATCGAGGCAATGGGTACCACTGGAGCTGAAAAGAGTTTAAATACCGATAGTCTTATACAGAAACTCTTGGTTTGTTGGAGTTCTTTTTGGCCACCACGCAGATAGAGTGAATCTCTGTGGCGAATAGGCGCAAGCTTTAATATATCTTTCTTTAAAGCTGCATCTGTAAAATTATCTATGTCTTCCAGTAGCGATGTGGGAGACGATATTGTTTTCTGAAAATGATCTTTGGAGCATCTGGGGTAAGTTCTATTTCAAACTTCTGTTATGGGACACACAGGAACTGCATCATCATCTAGAGCAATAACGGTCCTTGTATTCCATATACACAATCAAGAAGTTCTTCCTATGCTTCAGGTTCTGTAAAATACGAACATCTTGCTTCCTTCTTCTACTCAATTATTCTGTATAATTTTCTCTGTATGCTTCGTTCAATGCTGTTTATCTGATAAAGTTTTCCGAGCAAGGTTACTAATATCATGTAGATCCTAGTCTGCTTATTTCTCTGTAGCAATAGCAGTTTTATTAAAATACTTTTTCAATAATTTCTAAAATAGGATGACACTTCCCTATGTTTTTATTTCTTCTTAAATTAAAAAAGGCTGTCACTTATTAATATAACTCAAAATAACTTCATTGTTTCTTACTGGGCATACAGAGTTTGCAAAATATAATGGCCCTAAGGAAAAAGCAGGTGTTATTAAACACTTCTTTTCCAGTTTCAAATCTTCTTTACTCTCAGGTCTGACTTTCAAGTAACCATAAGATTGAGCAGGTGCCATGGTTTCTTCTATTAATAGCAATTGAACTTCTATTTCTTCATCTGCTATGAAAGGTCCTTCCTTTACCGGAGGAAGTTGTAAATTTTCTTTGTTCTCTTGATGAACAATATTATTCTTATTTATTTCTACCTTTTGTAGGCTTTTTCAATGAGCTTTGATAATAACTTCATTGTAGGCTTTTCATAGAGCCTCTCTTAATTTACTGGTTTTACAATTACACTGTAATTGTTTAATTTAAATTTGTCATTTAATATTAGAATTATTATTTATATCTTTCTTAAAGTTATCTTTTCCTCTTGAATTCAATGAGAAAATAACTCCTAACCTGGGAAAGATTTTAACTTTAATTCGTTATCTCTTCTTTAAGGATTTAATTGCGAACTGAAGAAAGGTCTATTGGTTATAGGTAAGAAATTAGCTAAAAACTTGTCCTAATAAAATTCGCATTCCTAAGCTCCAGTGCTTCCCTAGTCTTAACAGCACTAAAAAGGTAAACTGGGTAATACACTGTTGGTGTATGTTCTTAAATAGTAGATTCAACTTTCTCCTATAGGAGATCATTCTGAGTTCCAATCCTTGAACTATAAAATACTAGCTTCTGTAAGAGGACGTTTGAATCTTCTTCTCTGTCTATTACTTTAATCTATCCAACGATTGAAAAACAGGTTTTTGTGCTACCCAATCTAGGTAGGCTATGAACTTCAACCTCGTTCTGACCTTTTGTTGGGGGACAAAAATAATGACAAAAAATAATGACAATCCCAATTTTTGGGGTCTAATTCCTACACCAAAGAAGCTGGAGGTTACTATAACACCTCTCTTCTTTAAGCTTGAAGTATTTTCTTTAATTACTGTTCTATTTACCATTTCTTCATTTAAATCTTTGCCAGAACTAACTCAAAAATTTGGTTCTCTTGTAGAAAGATCGGGTTGAAAAAACTGTTCGTTCTCTTCTTCTTCATCTTCAGCTTCAGATATTTCTTCATGTTCTGGATCTGCTTGATGATTAGAGATCAGGTGAACTCTGGTCGTTTTCTTAGGACTCTTACCTTGATAGCTACGCTCATTCTTTGAGTAAGAGTTTGACTTTCTAGTATTTGAATCATTTTTAATCTCGACTCTTCGAGCTTTGACCCCATTATCAAAATCAGTGGGGTTATTATATGGTATTACCATATTATTTTCATTTTCATTAGGGATCCACACAGGGGCATTCTGCAATTAGACGTCGAACCCCGGGCATGGAACTTTCTACATACTCTACAATATGTGGTATTCCAACCACAGTTTCGGGAATGGTGACCTAAAGATTCACATTTTAGGCAATAGTCCATTGACTTTATTTCTTTACTGGAGAGTTTCTTAACTACTCCCTTTTTAGGTCTTATATTTGGAGAAGGGCTTGTCCTTTTTCCTGAAAATTTAGAAGTATTCTTTTTATTACCCCATTCCATGGTTCTGTTCCTCATGGAAGGGTTATATGTAGTTCTTTCTTTTCTAACTTCACTGTTATTAGTGCTATTGTTCTCTGTATAGAATACTCTAGCTGTATTTCTTCTATCTTGTTCAGCTCTATGGTTAGTTTGGAACAAGACTCCTTCTTCTATTTGGCTGAGTTTCTCCAAAATTTCTACGAAACTCAAGTCTGGATTAAAGACTTTTAAGACTTTTTCTCTAAGTCTTCTATAATCTCTGAGCTCTTCCATACTCTCTAAAATCTTAGTCATAATTAAGATATTTATCTGTTGAGAAGTAAATCCAAAGGAAGTCTCAATATCTATGAGTTTTCTCTGATATTCCCAAAGGAGATTCTTCAAGTCCAACATGAATTCAGTAAGAGTTACATGTGGTCTCCTTTGAAATTTCATGAACTGTTTCAATAAACAGAAGATTGTCTCGGTTTTTTCTGGTTTGAGAAAAATCTTCAGTTGAATCAAGAAGTCTTCTAGGGTCTTACACCTCGAGAAGCTATTATCTTTGAGAATGTACTGGCGGGCCTCTGATGTGAAATCAGAAGAGATTGTAGTCTTAGCATAGTCTATTTTCTGTCTTCAGTTTTTAGGCCTAACTAACTGCGTATCTTCTCTGCAACGTCGTAAAGGTAAATCTGTCAAAGACTGAATGCTACCCAACTTGGTTGGTGTTTTCTTGCATACGTAATTTTAAATTCATTTAGGTCTTCTGAAGTGGAGGGGCATACGCAGCGTTTGGATAATATCCTCCATAAGGGGGTCCATATGGGTATGGATTGTAACCAGGTTGCATTGTAGGAAGGGGTTGTTGCCAGCCTGTGGAAGGTGGCTGCATATTTAAAGGATTATTTAAAATATTTTGGGCTGGTCCCCACGGATTCTGAGGTTGTCCTCCATATAGGGTATCACTTGCTTGGGTCTGTCCCCAAGTTCCACTAAACTCACTTCTATTGTTAAAAATTTCTGTTTGGCCATTCCAGGAAGGGTAAGTTTTCTTTTTATTTGAAGGGGGAGTGGCCCCCGATGCATTTAAATGTATATTAAAAGTATTGTCCAAAACATTCGTCTTTTGGAGCACCTTAGGTATTCTTGCTGTATTTTCTGTATTTCTTGGTTGATGCCAGTCCCAAGCTGTTCTCTGATTTGGGTTTAACGACATTGTATCAATGTTAGAAGGAGGTAGATATACTGGAGGAAGTCCCATATCCTTTTGTGTGGGTTCCTTTATCTTGGATTTTGCTCCTGTATTCTCTTCTGTTTTCTGTCCATCAGTAGTCTTTACTTCTGTTACATTATGTTCTTCATCTTGATTAACATCTTCTGTATTATCCATGTTCTCATTCATGTTCTCTGTTGAATCATCATTTTCTAAGTCTTTATTTTCTCTTTCAGCTCCTCCTGAAGCTCCATTAGGGTCAACTGGTCCGGCTATAGCCCTTTGAACCAGGTAACAGAGAATGAGAAACAATGTAGAAAATACGAAGACTGTAAAGACTATTGGTTCAAGCATAGTCATGATTAATTGTTAATGAATTTAAATTAATCAAATAAAAAAAAACTAAGTTCTCAAACTATTTCTAAAAATAAAAAAAAAACTAAAATCTAAAAATATTTTTCAAAGTTTTCAAAAAAAAAAACACTAAGTTTTCAAAAATATTTTTTCAAAGTTTTCAAAAATATTCAAACTGTTTTCAAAAATATTTTTTCAAAGTTTTCAAAAATATTCAAACTGTTTTCAAATATTTTCCCAAAATTTTCGAATCTACCCATCAGTCGTACATTCTATATTAAAATTTAAAAACTGTCTATAGTTATTCACATTAATTATGAATTTTAATTTAATTACTTTTTATTATATGTTCAAAATTAAAAATAATTTTCATTTAGAAGATGTTTAAAAATTAATTTTAATAAAAAAATTTCTTCAAAAATGATAGCAAATAAAATCAAAGTTCAAAGTTCACCAATTAAAAATAATTTTCTTTCGAAAATTATTTAAAAATATAAAGTTCTATTTTCAAAAAAAAAATAAAAATAATTTTCTTTCAATTATTTAAAAAATATCAAAGTTCTATTTGATAATTATATTTAATTAATTCTTTGGCACTGTAATTAATTAATTAAGAACAGCTATCCCTTTTTCTAGTCGGGTGGTGTTCTTAAAATGTTAAAGGTCAACTTATTTGTTCTTGTCAAGAGGTTAACTTATTTGTTCTAACTGTTCTTCAAAGTCTCAAAAGTCGTTCTAATGTTCCTTCTATTAATATTTCTAAGGTTGAATCAATCAATTTATATACCACCAAATTTATTTTTCCAATTCTGTTATTTGTGGTTTTTATAATCTTTGATGGAGTCGATTTCTTTTATTATATCTTAGGTCAGTACAAGAAATGGGGCAATTTTACTGTATCAAAATATAACAAATCTGTTATTTTTTAGGTCAAAGAAAACAATTTCTAATGTTTTTAGGTCAAAAATATAATAATTTTCTGTTTTTTGGTCAATTTGGGCAATTTGACCTTTCGTGACCTTTGGTGACCTTTGGTGACCTTTGGTGACCTTTTGACCTTTGGTGACCTTTGGTGACCTTTCGTGACCTTTGGTGACCTTTGGTGACCTTTGGTCCTAGTGACCCTTACTGGGTGGTCTGGGGTCTAACCCAAAAGGTTTTACCTCACTTTGGTAATTATTAATTATGTTATTGCTAAATTACGGATTTCTGATAATTGAAAAAAAAACTTATTTTTTAATTCACTCAAAAAAAAAAAAAAAAAACACTTGGCTTCCTAAGCCTCACTAAAAAAAACCGGGTTTAAAAAAAACGGGTTAAAAAACAAAAAACCGAAATTTTTACCACCTGTAAATATTCGCGGGACTACGTCAAATATGATTAGTAAATAATAATAATGAAAAAATAATTAATAATTTATTATTTAAATAAAGTAAAAACGATATATATATATAATAGAATATATTACCATCTGAAAATATTCGCGGGGATACGACCAAATATAATTAAATAGCAATAATTAATATAAAAAAAACATGAAATTTTTACCTTCTGTAAATATACGCGGTTTACGACAAATATAATTAAATTGCATAATTATATGAAAAAGTAATTAGGTAATTTAGAGGTCATATAATATATGGTAAATTTAACGATATAATATATATATAAAAACGATGTGTGTGTGTCTGTTGTATGTGCATATAATGCCGCACGAGAAAGGAAAGGAATGAGGGAAAAAAAATGAACGAAGAAATAAGTGGGGGAAAGAAATGAACGAAGAAATAAGGGGGATCGATTGGGGCCAAGACTTCAATCCCTCACTCTTGGAGGCGATATCTCTTCCCCTGCAATTCTCCCATTCAGCGGCAATTTTCCTTCCCTCCGCTCTGGAGGCAATTCCCCATCCAATGCCGATTCTTTATAACTCTCTTCCCTCAACTCCTTACTCTTATCCCTCCTACTATAGAACAAACTCATGTACACACCTTTTGTTAACAACTCCTTCTTGCGAAGATTTATGGTTCTCTGCTACTGTTTCTGATTTTTAGTAATCTTCTACTAGCTCTAATTACTTTACTAATTATGATAAACGAAAAATTTTTTCACTAAACTGATTTACTAACTCTGTACTTTCATTTAATAAAATAAAAAAAATATTAAGTCTAATCTTTAAGTACGTATTATACTGGTTCATTTTTAATTTTTCTATTATATCTTAAAAGAACTTTCCTCAGAAACCATATAAAAGAAAAAAAATGCAATTAAACAATTTTTTGTATTATTTTTCTAGTAATTTTGCCTTAAAAAAAAACAAAAAAAAAAAACATAAAAAAATAATTAAAAATGCAGACAATAATGTCACTAATCAAGATTTAATTTCTGTAATATATTAAAAATGTTTAAAATTTTGGGTATTTTCTATTTTTCACTCATTATATTAAGTAGCTCTTTTTCTATGGCTATCATTTTTCAAAAATTTGTTTTGTATTAACATATGTTTTCATTTCAATTTTAGCACTTTTTGTCTTGAAATTTGTACAATAATAATATATTGCATGTCACATGTACACAATTTCCTATCTCATTTATTGAAACTTATACATAATGAAATATGCTTGCATATTAGACCCAAAGGTGCCAATAAGCCCATACCACTTGTATATAGTTTCCTAGCTAATTTAAACTTTAGTGTGAATTTTGTTTTTTGTGTGTTAAATAATTTCTGTACTTACAGTACTTCTAATGGATTTTCCACCTTTAAACTGCTTGGCAAAGGTTTAGATTTGGGAACATCTGTTAGTGACAAAGAAGTCACCCTCAAGAAATTGGTAAAATAGTGGGCACTTGTAGACTCAAAAGATTTCCATAGGTTCGTGCAAGAAGCGAATCTCTCATCCAAGACACAGTAACCACTTTGAATGATGAGAAGATTACACCTTCCAATATCCGACGCAAGCGAAGCCAATTGTGGCCCTCTAATTATTCGAGATTCTTCTTTCTCAATTGGCCACAATGGAGGAATTTTAATAACGCACCAATTCGTAAAGAGTTTATTATTGCATCCTAAATTACTGGTCCCAAAAAAAACCTATATAAAACAATGGAAAACACATTATAAATTAAATGTTCTTTAAAATAATGAGTTTACTAAATATTAAAT
This sequence comes from Trachelipus rathkii, assembly GCA_015478945.1. Classification (NCBI taxonomy): domain Eukaryota; kingdom Metazoa; phylum Arthropoda; class Malacostraca; order Isopoda; family Trachelipodidae; genus Trachelipus; species Trachelipus rathkii. Next base: position 23,380 of record JABUQX010075694.1, read on the forward strand.
AAGTAAGTAATTTTTTAATTAGTTAATTAGTAATTAATATAATATTCCAAATATATCAATATAAATATTTCATGAATACAGAAAAATCATTTAAAATAAATACATCAAAAATTCTCCAATATTACAATTAATATTTCAAAGATAATTAACATAATATATTTCATTAGTATGTCAAACATCCTTTATTTTTAAAACAATAATACGGGGGTTACAAAGTAAAAGGCTGTAAATATTTATATTTTTACAAAGATATTATGTATGTATGTATTATTATTATTATTATTATTATTATTATTATTATTATTATTATTATTATTATTATTTAAAATAATTACCTTTGTCCAAACGATCATTTTAATATGTTTTTAAGTGAGAACCTTCCTTTGCTCGTCTCACTGATATTTAATCTGTTTTCTTTATATTTAATATATTATAATTAAAAAGAAAAACGGAAAAACAATATACATCTTTGTATATTATATATGATATAAA
>JABUQX010075695.1:0-2500 GCA_015478945.1 Trachelipus rathkii
AGGAGAGATTATTCACATACCTTCCCTACACGACAAAGATTTCAACAAGACAAGTTATTTCCAATGAAGAAAACTACATCACCAGAAAATTTCTCCAACAGCGCATACAGACCTCTTTGCTACAAAGCAACAATATACCGATTACGAGAACCATTTTCCCATGAAGCATCCTCTCCATGCATCATATAAGATCACCTATGAAGAATTTTAAATCTTACCTTCCCTCCAAATTACAACTTACAAAGACTTACATCACCCACCACCACATTTTTCCTAGATTTCTTTAGACGAAACCTCCACTTACATCCTAGGCTCCTTTCAGAAACAGTCCAACCAAATTAAAAGTCGGTAGGGAGATCGTCGTGAGTGAGCTCTTATCTAGATGCGTTATGTAAAGATCATATCGTTCTCCTTCAAACATGATCCCTCCATACACCAGGGTGAATGATCCACTTCTACACGTGCGAGGTATGGCTGTATTTGTAGATAAAAATGACGTGCAATAGTACGATAGCTCGCTGGAAACCAAGATAGCATTGCCTCGCCGGCACATTCCCCATGCAATTACGAAACAGACAACAACCTGCTACTATTATGAGAGGACAAAGAGAATTTAGTTTACCTCCTAAACAAACTTTTCCTGCAGGTAGAGGTATCCACCTCCAATAACGACTTCCCCCATCTAAGCAGTAAAAATTTCTTTTCTTTCTCCCCAGGGGAACAATCACATATTTGTAAAACATATGTGAAGCATATATAACATCTTTTGAAACAAACAGACATCAAAGACTTATTTTTAAGAAACTATCTCCAACATTTCTAAAGAGATAAATTAAAATTAAAACCATGAAATTTGTTAAAACAAAGAAACATAATTAAAACTTTTGAACACGCCTTATTATATATATCTTAATGAAGTGCACTCAGTGTAGAATTATCAGGTTTACTCTCACTCTCTTTTATGTAACTTGTCGATCACTCGCTCTCTTCCATCGCTCTCTGATACACGCCTTGTCTCTGGATAGTGGATATGACTCACGCCAGCTCAACAGTGATCGGCAGATACTCGATCAGCGCTTCTCATCGCAGAGTGATCTCTCGTGTGCGAGCACTGTGTGTGCGCTCACTCACTCTCTATATTATTATATATAATCACACCCAGTATATAAGAATTTATCTATATATAAATTGTGTTAAAAAATACCTTTGAAACTGCATTCCCAAATCTCAATTCTCACATCCATTCTACATTTTAAATCAACACTATCTACTTATCCTAATTTAGAATCCTCTCTATATTTATTATTATTCTATATTTATCATTCGTTATTTCTCATTTTTCTTCTTATATATTATTTGTAATTATTATATATTTATTAATTTTTATATATTGTATATTTAGTTCATTTTTTTTCTCTCTCTTATGATCTCTGGGTTATGTCTTATATATTACTATATTCATTCTCATTTTCAGATTATTATCCTCTCTATTAAAATTATGTATATTTATTTTTTTTTAATTTCCTATAAAAGTGTGATTCTCTAATCTAGTTTTCTCATTCGGTTTTTTTCGACAAATATGTTATCTGTTTTGTTTAAATAGTATCATTTATATGATAATCTATATATATCTTTTTTAAATGCAAGTTAGCGATTTAGTTTTCATATTTCAGTGTGTTTTAGGTTTCTCTACTATCTTTATTATTTCTATTTATATACCGTTTTGCTCGTTATCTAAAAACACATTCATTAAACTTAGTCATTAATAAATCAAACGAACTTTAAACGAATATTAAGAAATTACCAACAATCATTTTTTTTATGGGCTCAAAGAATGGAGTTTCCCAAACTGGTTCATTTCTTTTTCAGACAACAAACTATTTATTAAATATTTATATAAGATGCATTTAAAAGTCAAAATCCGATAAAAAAAAATAATAATAATTTACTTAATAACAAAAGTACATTCTAAAACTGTTTTAAAAAAGATTTTTGAAAAATGCATTACAATAACAAAATTCAGATTTGAAGACACGTGGAAACGAAGAATTTTGGGAAGTTTCGTTCATTTTATTCATTAATTTATTTTATCATATTTAACACGTAATTAAGCTTAACTGTAGTCACATGTTAATATTCCAAATTTTTTTTATTACCTATTTTAATGATTTTAAACCAAAAACCTTATTAAATATAAAACATTGAAAACATGATATTGGCGTTTTTTTTGTGGAATTTCGCTCAGTCTCCATAAGCATCTTTCATTCGACATCATTTTAAAATTGGAGTTGGCTTTTGAGAATAGCGGTGGCAAGTTGTTTAAGTGTGGAAAATTTAATTCTGAAAATAAGTGATAACAAAATATACACAATTGTTTTTTTTGCGGTGGTTGTGAAATTATTTACAAATAATTTAAGATTTGCGTACCTTTTTTTTTATACCGTTTGATTCTTGGTAAGTTAGAACTTTATTTGAGCATGATTTATTAATCTTGAGCTTG
>JABUQX010075695.1:12500-15000 GCA_015478945.1 Trachelipus rathkii
TTGTTTTTCGTTGTGTGGTTTTTGTGTGGTGTTGGTTGGTGGTATATTATATAATATGGTATGTATATAATAGAGTTAAAGTGCTTACTTAATGGAGACAAGTTCATATTGTATATTGAAATTTACTGTATAGAAAGAAATGTTTAAAATAAAAAGTAAACTTTAAGGTTTGAAAATTATGTAAGTATTTAAATATTTAATTTGTTGTATGTTGGTCTTAGTTTGTTGGCCATCATTCTTAATTCAATATAAGTTAATTGAAAAATAGAAGGGTGTGGAGTGGTCATTGTGTGAAACGTAAAAAGAAAATGAAATTTTAAGGCTGACTAAACACTTTTTACATTACGTTTGATATTTTTATTGGGCCATTTTTTTTTAGAATTAAATTAAAAGTAAGTTATGTAACCTTTTTTTCAATATTGTTGTATAGTTTTTATCGCTGGTCCATAAATAGTATTTTATAAGCTACTAACATTAGTTAAATGGAAAGGGTAATGTCCTTAACTACCTAGACCTCAATTTCCTCCAATATCTAATTTATGTATCATAGAGGCTTCCTTGCGAGAATGTTTTTTTTTGATTCCTCCAACTCCCGATCCGTGTCCTCCGTTAAGTTACTTTGTCCATAATTTATATATAATTATATATTATATTTATATATATATATATATATAGTTTATATATATTTAATTATAAAAAATTATTATATATATATATATATATATTATTAGTTATATATTATTATATATATATATATAATATATCTATATACATGAGGTGGTGTCAGTAACGTCGTTACATGTACGGCGTTACATGTAACGGCGTTACATGTAACGAGTAACAGTAACGCTTCAAAGAATTTTAAAATGTAACGATGTAACGGTAACGCTACCCTTTTTAAAAATTGTAACGTTTTTTTTTCCGTTACTCGTTACTCGTTACATCCTACACACGGAACTCCACTGTGTTGACATTTTTATTTTTTATGGAAAACGATATTTTATGTTTTCCAGATTTATATATAAGTATATATATAATGATATATATTATATATATATATATATATATATATATATATATATATTTATATAGTATGTATATTCTTATTATATTATATATATATATATATATGGGCGTGTCGCCAGCTCCAAGCTAGGGTGGGGCAGCCTTAAGAATTAATTTTATAGAGCTTTTATACATATATATATTAATATATATATGTATATATAGTATATATTATATTATAATAGTATATATATTTTATATATATATATATATTATTATTATAATATTATATATATATTTATTATATTATATATAATATATAGAAGACTAAACTAGAAAACATTTGTATGGATAGTTAAATGATTAATATTTAAAATAAAATTATTTTATTAAAACAATTAGATAATAGGTTCAATACAATTGACATATGATGGAAATTCATCAATATAGAGCAGTTGACAAAAATTGATATTAATTAAATAAAGTATATTTCCTTTGGGTTCAAGGCAAATTTCTCAACTACTGTTTGAATGAAATAATCATAATTGTCAATACACAAATTTTTCTGTGTGACCTCGCAGCAAAAAATCACCTAATAGGTCCCATCCATTTCCTATCTTTAATTACGATTGGAATGGTGGATCCCTATATTAATTTTTTGCTGGGTTACATCTCTCATAGGCTAGCCAGTTTAACTGTTCGCTTCTCCATATGTCTCGTACCCAATCCTTATCCTTGCAGAGTACTGAATGAGCGCTCTACTGTTAGCTGGGGTGCATGCCCTTGGCGAGTTAGTATCATCAAGCATTTTCGTCGACGGAAAGAAGGGTTCAGTCTCCTTTAAGACTTGGGAGACAAACAAGATCTTTTATAGTTTTCACTACTTCAGTTTTTTGTCCTTCAAGTTTTGTACTAAAGTTCTAGGCTCTTCTTCTATTTGCCCCTCCTTTTTTTTTTCTAGTGGTAAGAACTTTTTAAAATGAAGCTGTCTTATTCTTTAATCTCATCTAATTTGTTATTGAGTAGTCATTTGTGGAATGATGTATTTATGTCATTGCATTAGGTTGTAAATTTCAAAAGAACGTAATATTTTCAAAGAAGAGGTTATAGAATATAGATACGGAATTATTAAGGATCTTCTCAGAACTCCGGGGGATTGTTTGCTGGATGGTTGCTTTCGCGGTGCTGCTGCCTACAACAATCCGTGGATATTCAGGTCAATCAGTTGCTCGGGCGATTTGATTAGCTCTTTTAACAATTCGTTGGTGATTTTTTTCTTCATCCAATTTTTTTTGTTTTTTTTTTTTTTTTTTTTTTTTTTTTTTTTTTTTTTTTTTTTTTTTTTTTTTTTTTTTTTTTTTTTTTTTTCTTTTTTTTTCACAATGGGTTGAATGTGCTGCGAGGTTTTTGACGATATCCAAGTCTTGGATTGGAGAGCAATTTACAACCGGTTATCTGGTGAGCCGGATAGTCTACCATAGCCATGATGAATGAC
>JABUQX010075695.1:25000-27500 GCA_015478945.1 Trachelipus rathkii
ATAGTACTTCAATCCAATGTTATAATTTTCGGACCATCTTATGTGTATATGAGTGTACTATTTCGTGGCAAAATTTGCCGCCAAAAAGTAAAACAAATTTAATATGGCTTCATATGTAGTAAAAGTTTATTTTTATTATTGCAAATATTTTTAGTATTTATCGAGGTAAAATTTTTATGAAGGAAAATGAATAATATTTTTTATAATAATTATTTAATTACTTTATGTTCGAAAAGGCCACAAAGAGGAGGGTGCCAATTAAAAAGGAATTTAGAAATTTTGTTGTTAGAAACCAATCACAACGTTAGTAGTATAGTTACATAAAGTGAGGGGTGGCCAGATTTGTAGCTAAATCTGTATTTTCAACTAAATCTGGCAACCTGACGATACATATATATATTTTTTTAGCATTTTTCTTATATTTCATGCATTTTTTAGCATTTTTGTTATATTTCAAGCACTTTTTAGCATTTTTGTTATATTTCTGGCACTTTTTTAGCTTTTTTAGCAACTTTTAATACTCACGTACGTTCATGAGTGTTTTTAGGATGTTGGATGACATCTTTTGTCATCCCAGTTTCTCACGTACCTTCCTGGGGTGATTTTTAAACTACAGGGTGTGGTTCCACATGACCACCGATGAGCACAATCGCTGGTCAGGTGGATATATATATATTTTTCACTCACGTAGGTTCATGGGGTGTTTTTTGGGTATCATTTTGTCATCCCAGATTCTCACGTACTTTCCTGGGTTGATTTTTTATGTATGGGATTCACCCCAAAGGGGGGAGTCCCCAAAGGGGGGTGGAGCCCCCTCTTTTTTTCAGATACGTTAGTTAGTTATTTTTAAGTTTATGTATGTATAGTTTAGTTTATTTTGTTCATGTTCTTTCATGGACCTTTTTTTTTAATGGTAACAACCTTGTTGTTTTTTCATTGCGTCCGCCATTTTGTTTTATAAATCGTTTTGTTAATCATCGTCATAATTTTCAATCGTCGTTTTCGTCGGGATGAATCGCAAATTCATCGTTCACGCAATCGTCGCGTTTTTTTTTAACAAATTCCGCAATCGTTGGTTGGCAATCGTTGCAAGTTCGGGCCTCAAGGTCGGGCCGCAAGACCGAACGCCCCCGCAATTTCGCTGCTGCCTCCATTGGCTCGAATCGCCTCGCAAAGCGTTCGAAGGTTGAGAAACGCGCAAAGAACCACGAGCAAAGAGTCGCATGCAGAGTAGGAAAATCATACATCTCTATGTCATAGATTACATAGAGTATGTAAAACACTTTTTACTTTTTCTGCTTTACTGCTTTGCATCATTTTTAATGTATTTTATTAATAAAATTTTATTGAAACATATACTTTACATACCTTAAAGCAGTAAAACAATATCGCATTTGCATAGCAACATCGTGTATAATATGCTTTTGCTTTACTGCTTTACTGATTTACTGCTTTACTGCTTTAGGGTCTGTAAAACAAGAATTTTTAGTTAAAACATATATTTTACATACCTAAAAGCAGTAAAACAATATGAATTATGTATTGAGCATACTACATATTACATACATTAATGCATCGATGCATCGATGCAATAATGGTTTAGCACAATATTACATTATTGCTTTATTGCTTTACGTCTTTAAGTTAAGTTTTTTTAGGTTATTAAAATATCGATTAGTCGATTACATGTTTAAACAATTAAAATTAATAATTTTTTTTATAAACATTTAATTTTTTAAAACAATAATTTTTTTTTTTAAATTCAATGTATAATAATACATATCATTTTTCATAATAAAGTTTCGATTAATCGTTAGATTAATAAATCATACCCTTAATTCCGCTAACTCTTTAACTCAAGTGTTTCGTTAATTAACTAAACATTGTATTGCATGCACACGTAATCAAATACAAACAGCATATATCTCTTTCTCAGCTTTACTTAGCTAAACTTTTTAAATAATGTATCCATACTGTATTAAATACACCTTAAAATAATCAAAATAAATAAGGGTAATAAAATAATATAATATAATATAATAAATAATATAATAATAATAATAATAATAAATAATAATAAATAGTTTGCGCGAAGGTATCTATAACTAGTTCATTTATAGAAATAACTGAAAATATATTTTAGATTTATAACTGAATGAATGATATAAGTGCCAGTGGATTAAATTAAACAACATAAACTGTTTTTAAATAAGATATATGCAAATTCTTAGAAAAGCAATTATTTGATTTGTTTAAACATTGAATATTTTAATGAACCATTCTATATATATATATATATTAAATATATATATATATATATATAATATATATATACATATATATATAAATTATATATATATATATATATATATATATATATATATATATATATATATATATATTAATATATATTATATATATATATTATAATATATATATATATATAATAAATTTTAACTATTATTAATATATATTATATATATATATTGAGTTTGGCATG
>JABUQX010075695.1:32500-33893 GCA_015478945.1 Trachelipus rathkii
TACATGCTTCCCGTGCATAAAGAACCACGTGGTGCGTGCGTGTGTGTGCGTGCGTGTGTAACGTGTGTGCGTACGCGAGGTCTATGGCGAATATATACATACATGCTATATATTATATTATTATTATTACATATTGAAATTATATATATTACATATTATTATTATTATTATTATTATATTATATTATATATTATTATATTATTACATATATTATTATTATACATATAAATATATTATATATATATTGATATTATTATTATTATTTATAAGAAGATATATATATATATATATTATTATTATTATTATTATTACATGTTACATATTATTATTATTATTATTACATATTATTATTATATGTATTACATATATATATATATTATTATTATTATTATTATTATTATTATTATTATTATTATTATTATTATTATATTAGCCATTATTATTATTATTATATTATTATTATTATTACATATTATTATTACATATTTCATATTGTCTATATTTATACATATATTATATTATTATATATATTACATATATATTATATTATTATATATATATATTACATATTATATATTATTATTATATATATATATATATTATTATTATTATTATTATTACTTCCATATTACTTATTATATATTACATACATATATTACATATTATTATTATTACATATATTACATACATATTACATATATACATTGGCTACATATTATTATTATGATACATACATTACATTATTACATGTAGTATATATACATAATATTATTGGTTATTATTGTATTATTATTACTATTACATACATATTATTGAAGCAGTTATGTTATTGGTTATTGTTATTGTTGTTATTATTACACATTACTATTATTATTACATTATTACATTATTATATATTATATTATTGCTATTATTATTATTGATATTATTACATTATTATTATTATTACATTACAAAGAAAGGCTGATTATTACATACATACATATTACATACATACTTCATTACATACATTACATACATTACATACATTACATACATTACATACATTTCATTATCACTGTATTAACTCATCAAAGGGTTATTACATATATATATATATATTTATATATATATTATATATATATATATATATATATATAAATAAACATATATATATATAAATATATATATATATATTACATATATATACATTATATACATAAGGTTATTGTTACATATATACTATTATTACAGAAGAGTTAAAGGTTACATATATATTATTATGTTATATGTATATATATATATATATATATATATATATTTGAATTTATAAGTACTGTAAACCATGAAAGTTGCTCTAATGATAAACGTGAAACTGGTTAAACACCCAACTGATACTGGAACGAAGTACAAC
>JABUQX010075696.1:0-2500 GCA_015478945.1 Trachelipus rathkii
AGATAGATAGAGTATATAGTAAGTAGATTAATAGATAATAGGTGAAGGAAGTATGCTTAAGTCGACGTTGTAGGGTATGAATGAAGATATTATGTTATATTAAGTTATATTATATATTATTAAAAATTTTACGCGGTTTTATGTTTAAATAGTGGGTACTTTTTGTGTAAATATGCAAAATGTTTTTAGTTGGTGGAAAAGAGAATGGAACATATGTTTGCGGAAAAATAACATAAGACTACAAAAATATTAAAAACTTGTTTTCCTGAACGAGGTGTAGTGTTTGCTGTAATATACAGCATAAATTATTTAACAGTCGTCGATTGAGTAAATCGTAAAGTACGGAGACACGATGGTAATAACGATAATTTCACAGGAACTATCGTGCTTTTTCCGTTCTATTCGAATATAATTTCAAAAACTCCTTTATAATTATGGATCTTGCCATGAGGACGGTCTGAGAGAAAAGCGAAAGACTTTAGAGAAAAAAAGCATGGGGTCCTTGTGAATTTAGAGAAGTTTAAGTCGGCGCGAGGAAGATGCCGGATTCCTTTTCAAGAAAGATCACTTTTACAGGGAGGGAAGCCATGTTGCAGCTTTAAATTCTATTTTTTGGTACTTTTAACTCGCGATCGAGGGATAACGGATCAACTCGTTCGATCACGCTTCGGAGAAAAAATCAGGATATCGAAAGGTAATTCTGACATCCATTAAACTGCAGAGTCACATATCGTTTGTTGCCCTGGCTAATGCTTTTAAACGTAGATTACGGTAAAGGTTTCTAGTAAGATATGATTTTCTTGAGAAATCTCTGCGAAGGAGCGCGAGCGCCACATGATCTTCGGCGAGTCCCATTCGCGAGGGATAGGCTGCTCGTGTTAGAATCGCGAGGGGCGTCGGACGACGAGAGTGGACGGCGGCGTTTTTGAAAGTAGTGTAGAACCGTGAAATCTTACATTTATTAGGCCGAGCGAGGCGTTTCAATCGCGACGGGTCGACGACATACAACTATTCGGTCGACAGAGTTAGGGCTAAAATACTTGAGGGCGTATTTACGACACGATTATTTTATCTTACGAAATGAGACCTTCGCAATCAGCAGAAGGTCGCGCGACGGCGAAAAAATAGGGTAAAGGCGATGATGTTTTTCTGCGGCGGTTTTACGAAAGGAGTGCCAGGGGGAGGAAGAGGAAGTATGGAAGAGGGAAGAGAAAAAGAGCGCGGCAGTGGAAGATTGTCTTATATTTTAGTTCGATCAGAATTAATCCCTATTGATAACAAGAGATCGTCCGATATATTATTCGTGCCCTTCTATTCCAAGAATGTTTATCGGAACTAGACGAACGAGAAATGCGGGATTAGAAGCAGAGTGACTAAGCCTTCGCGAGAATAACGACGAAATTTTAAGATCCAGTTATCCGACTTCACTTTTGTGGCGCGAGAACGTTTTTCGATTTTGAGTCCGTATAAAATACCAAGTTTAGAAAAGAGCGTGCAAAACAGGCGTGCGCGAACGGCGTTAAGGAGGATCGTGTTTCTAAGAGAAGCGAAGAAAAAATTAACATTTTTATGATCGGTCTTGTAAGAGTTGTTTTCTCGAGGCGGAGAAGAAGTCGAAACGGATGTTGAAGGAAATGAAGCGCGCAGAAAATTCTATCGAAGAGTATATTCGCAAATATCGGTGCTGGTTGTCGTATACTTCCTTTGTTAGTTTTGAAACAAACGTAAGATATTTGTTGCATATAATTTGTAATGTTAAAATAAACATTCTTTTTAAAATGCTTTTTTTTTTCAAGGTTAATAATAGCAAAGTAATTCGTGAGGAAGGATGCGTCTTTTTTTATTATTATTAAAGAAAAACGTCACTATATTAGATTTAAAGAAAGAGTCGGGCGTTCGTTCGTTCGTTTGTTGATCTTTCTGGTGGCGTTCGTGAGTCAACGGTATGACGCGCTGAGACCGGCCAGTTATATTTAGGGTTTCGCGCAGTCGCGCGTCGGTGAGCCGCATTTGATGAAACAGAGGCGTTGTGTAGGCGACGCTCTGAGAGGTATTTATCCGGAAAAAATACTCTTCTCTTTAGTCGACTGCATTCTACCACGGTGGGTAGAACCGATAACGATTGAACGAAATTATTATTTCGCGTCTTTTCTGTTTTCTTCGTTCACCCAAAAAACAAAATTATTTTTCCATTTTTAGAACAAGTTTTCTTACGCTTATCTTACGAATGATTATCTTTCTTGTAGCCATCGTAGTGTTTCAAGAGCGTAAAAATAAACAACTCACAAATAACTTAAATGTGTTTGTGTATTTGCATATTTAAGAACGATATTTTACCTGCAATTTGGCATAATGTAATTATGGTATACTTTTTGCTTCACAGTTTTCGCGAAAAAATAAAATCTCACAAAAATCACAATTTTTTTTCATTTTTAGCCATTAATGCTACGCATATCTTTACTAGTATATGTTCTCTACTCTACAATTATTATAAACCGAA
>JABUQX010075697.1:5000-20000 GCA_015478945.1 Trachelipus rathkii
AAGGCTATGGTCGATGTAAATATAAATAAAACTATATATTTAAAAATTTTAATTCGATTGACCATAGCCTTAAGGCATGGTAAGATCGTAAATATAATAAAATATATATTTAAAAATTTTAATTCGATTGACCATAGCCTTAAGGCTATGGCAAAGAATGACAAGAAGTTGTGCACTTTCAGTGCACAGATGACGTCACAATGAATTTATAAATAATAATAATAATAATAATAATAATAATAAACAGCAAAGAATGACAAGAAGTTGTGCACTTTCAGTGCACAGATGACGTCACAATGAATTTTATAATATAATAATAATAAAATATAATATAATAATAATAACAGCAAAGAATGACAAGAAGTTGTGCACTTTCAGTGCACAGATGACGTCACAATGAATTTATAAATAATAATAATAATAATAATAATAATAATAATAATAATAATAATAATAATAATAATAATAATAATAATAATAATAATAATAATAATAATAATAATTTAAGTAATTTAACTAAAGTCCGAAATGTAGAAATATGCCATAATCTAGTTAACTCTCCCTTAAGGATGCGTTCTAAAATAAATAATAATAATATATTATTTTTTTTATTTTAAACATATACAATAAACCATCGAGCGCATCCTTAAGGATGCGCTCTAAAATAAATAATAATAATATATTATTTTTTTTATTTTAAACATATACAATAAACCATCGAGCGCATCCTTAAGGATGCGCTCCCAAAATTGACTTATAAAAAAAAATCTATAATAAAATGGTAAGATCTGAGAATGAGCAAAATCCAAAATTGACTTATAATAAAAAAATCTATAATAAAATGACAACTTGTGAGATCTGTAATACTAAAATTAAAAATTTTAAAATTCATTTAAGAAGTAATAAACATGTGAAAAATACCAATCAATCATTGCTTAATTTGAATTATTTTGATGATAAAAAGAAATTATGCTCAATGTGTAATAAAAGCATTCTAAACCTTAAAATACACGAGAAAAGTAAGATTCATCAAAGAAATTTAATGCAATGTGATTATAAAAATTGTCGAGAAGGAATTCAAGGTAATTTTAAAGCATATTGTTATACCAATATAAAAATCATTGATCCGAGGTTGTATATTAATAATATGATAAGTATAATTCAGAAAAAAATTGAAGAACAAAATTGGGAAAATTTAAAACTGAGTCTCTCTATTTTTGTTGAATTTTATAAATATTTACCTGATGGAAGAAAACAAACGATTCAAAATTGGTTTAATAGCGGTTCCATGACAAGTATAACAAATAATTCTCAAATAAAAGATACTATTCATGAAATGATCAATAAAATTGAAGAAAAAATATGTAAATTTACAAGAGAAGGGTCAGGATGGATTATCAATAAACTTTTAGATTTTGAAATAAAGATAGCAAAATATAAACCATTAAGAGCTTCTTCATATATTGAAACTCCATCAAAATATAAAAACCAAAAATTTGGATTGATTAATATTCAAAATAAAAATGATAACGAATGTTTCAAATGGTGTATAGCAAGATCTGATTGTTTAACAGAAAGAAATCCACAGAGATTATCAAAAAGAATAAAAGAAGTATCTAAAAATTACAATTGGAAAGGAATAGAATTCCCAGTTCAATTAAAACAGATTACTAAATTTGAGAACCAAAACAATGTGTCAGTTAACGTATTTGGACTAGATGAAAAAGAAATATTATATCCTTTAAGAATTACCAAAGTTGAGAAAACTAAACATGTTGATTTACTTTTAATATCAAATGATAAAAATACACATTATTTACTGATGAAACATTTGAGTCCATTCATAGATAAGAAGCATAAAGAAAAAACTTATCCATGTCGATTCTGTTTACATAGTTTTTATAAAAAAGAATTATTAGATAATCATTTACCAGAATGTAGTATTCATAAACCGGTGAGAATGGAATTATCTGAAGGTCAAGTTCAATTTAAACTGTATTATAAACAATTCAGACATCCATTTGTTATATATGCAGATTTTGAAAGCACCTTACAAAAAATACATACGAGTCAACCAAACCCTAATGAATCCTATACCATTAACTTACAGAAACATCAACCAAACAGCTGGTGTTGTTATACGAAATGTGATATCGATGAATATTCAAAATTTGAAATATATGAAGGTAAAGAAGCATCTAAAACGTTTGTAGAATATTTAATTTCAGAATCAAAAAGAATTTATAAATTACTGAAAATGAACAAACCAATGAATTTAACTTCAGAAGAAGAAATGAATCATGAAAACGCTAATCGTTGTTATGTATGTAAAAAAGAATATACGCAATCAGATTTCAAAGTAAGAGACCATAATCATTTAACAGGAGAATATAGAGGACCTGCTCACAGAAGTTGTAATTTACAAATTAGAAATCCTAAATTTATTCCAATAATAATGCATAACTTATCCAAATACGATGCTCATTTATTCGTTAAAGAATTTGGACGTACCGATGGTGAATTAAAAGCAATTCCTCAAACGGATGAAACTTATATAAGTTTCAGTCAGTTTATAAAAGTTGATAAGGAACAATTTCAACAAGCATGGAATTGAGATTCCTCGATAGTTTTAGATTTATGTCATCGTCCCTAGCTAAACTGGCATCAAATTTAGAAAATGAAAATTTAAAGAATTTATACAAATATTATCAAGATGAACAGTTTCAGCTACTAAAACGTAAAGGAATTTATCCATACGATTGGATGGATGATATAGCAAAATTTAATCATGAAAATTTACCTAAAAAAGAGAAATTTTATAATATTTTGAATAATGAAGATATAACAAACGAGGACTACAAACATGCACAGACTATCTGGACAAAATTTAATTGTGAAACATTTAAAGATTATCATATGTTATACTTAAAATCTGACACATTATTATTAGCTGATGTGTTTGAAAATTTTAGAACAACTTGTTTAGATACTTATAAATTAGATCCAGCGCGTTATTTTACATCTCCAGGTTTGTCTTGGGACGCATTATTAAAAGAAACGAAAGTAAAATTAGATTTATTAAAAGATCCGGATATGTTGTTAATGATAGAAAGGGGATAGAGGAGGAATCAGTACTAAATACACAATAGATATGCGAAGGCTAATAATCCATATATTCAAGAAAGTTATGATAAAAATAAACCGCATAGTTATATCACTTATTTAGATGCTAATAATTTGTATGGTTGGGCAATGTCTCAGTATTTACCAACGGGAAATTTTAAATGGATGAAGAACATTAACGATTTTGATGTGTTGGATATCAGGGATGAATCTAAAAAAGGATATATTTTAGAAGTTGATTTGGAATATCCTAAAGAACTACACAATTTACATAACGATTACCCCTTAGCAGCAGAAAATATAAAGTTAGATAAAGTTTCAAAATTAGTTCCAAACTTGAAAAATAAAGAAAAATATATCATACACTATAGAAATTTAAAACAGTGTTTGAATTTAGGATTGAAACTAACGAAAATACATAGAATATTAGAATTTGATCAGAGCAATTGGATGAAATCATACATTGATCTTAACACGAGAAAGAGAAAGGAAGCGAAGAATGAATTTGAAAAAGATTTCTATAAATTAATGAACAACTCGGTGTTTGGTAAAACGATGGAAAACATAAGAAATAGAGTTGATGTACGATTAGTTAAAAATGAAGAGCAAGCTCAAAAATTAGTAAATAAACCAAATTTTGAATCGTTTAAAATATTCTCAGAAAATTTAATAGCTTGTCATATGAAAAAAAACTAAACTAAGATTTGATAAACCTATCTATGTAGGAATGTCTATTTTAGAGTTAAGTAAAACTTTAATGTATGACTTTCATTATAATCATATAAAAAATAAATATAATGAAAAAGCAAAATTATTGTTTACAGATACAGATTCATTATGCTATTATGTAGAAACGAATGATATATTTAAAGATATGAAAAGGAATATAAAACTGTTCGATACATCTGATTATCCAAAAGAGCATAAATTATATTCAGAAAAAAATAAAAAGGTATTGGGTAAAATGAAAGATGAAACAGCTGGAAAACTGATAACAGAATTTGTAGGACTAAGAGCAAAATTATATGCTTATAAAACATTAGAAAATAAAGAAATTAAAAAAGCGAAGGGAGTAAAGAAAAGCGTTATCAATCAAACGATTAACATTGATGACTATAAAAAAGTATTATTTATGGAAGAAACTCTATATAGGAAACTAAATTTAATACGAAGTAAAAAACATGATTTGTATACTACACAAGTCAATAAAATAGCATTATCCAGAAATGATGATAAACGATATATATTAGAAAACAATATAAACACATTAGCTTTAGGACATTATATAATAAGTTAGTTGGCGCCAACATTTTAGTTGTAAGTAGTTTTAAGTTAGGTTTAAGAAAAAAAACAAAAAATTAAAAAAAATATTGCATGTTAGTTGTAAGTAGTTTTAAGTTAGGTTTAGGAAAAAAACAAAAAAATTAAAAAAATATTGCATGTTAGTTGTAAGTTAGAGTTAAAAAAATATAATATATATAAAAAATATTGCATGTTAGTTGTAAGTTAGAGTTAAGGAAAAATTTAAATAATTATATTATTTAAAAATTATATAGTTTAACGGGTAGCCTTAAGGCTACCCGTTGAAAAACAAACTATAAAACGAAACATTAAAAAATACAAAAAGGGGGCCGTGTTTCACGGCTCCCTTTGAAACGCTACCCCTTTTAAAAAAATTTCAAATGAATACAATTATTTTTTCTCTATAATAAATCATGGAAAACATTTCTATCCAGTGGAAAGATGAGAATAGCAGAAATAATCAAGAACATCATTTCTTATTACCATCTCCTAACTGTAGAGCTCTAATTATTGGTGAGTCTGGATGCGGTAAAACGAATTTACTACTAAGAATGTTACTTATGGATAAGTGGTTAGATTATAATAATTTATTTGTTTTTGGAAAGTCTTTACACCAGCCAGAATATAAATTAATAAAATCAGGATTTGATAAAGGATATAATAAAAACGAAGTTCTTGAATTATTGGAGAAAGGAGGGGGTGATATCGATTCATTTATTAGAAATCTACCTAAAAAGCATAAAAAATCAAAATATAAGGTAGAATATTATGAAGATTCTTCCGAAATTCTAGACCCGAAGGATGTTAACAACAAGAAGAAAAATTTATTTGTATTTGATGATATAATGAATGATTCAAATCAAAGTAAAGCTGAAGATTATTATACGAGAGGAAGACATAATAATACAAGCTCTATTTATATTAGTCAAAATTATTTTAAACTTCCTCGTCAAACAATACGATCCAATGCTAATGTGTTTATATTGTTCTCATTGCCTATAAAAGATTTAGTTAATATTTTTAATGATTTTATTTCAAAAGATATGACGTGGGAAGAATTTCGTAATTATTGCGAAACTGTTTGGAAAGAACCATTTGGTTACATTGTTATAAATAAAAAATTACCACCAGGAGAAGGAAGATATCAAGCTAATTTTGACTCTATATATTCTAAAAAGTTTTTTCCTCTTAAATAAATGTATATTTACAATACAACTCGAAAAGTACATAAAGAAAATTTCATTGAGAAAAATTCAATAACCTTAACCCTTGAAAATCAAAAATATATTAATGAATTGAAATTATTTTTAAAGACGAAAACTGGTTCAGGATTGTTAAATTCAGCGTTGAAGAAACTTCCTTTACCAGAAATGCATTTAAATTTACCTAATAATGTTCCATCGGAAAATATTGAAAACGGATCGTTTAGGAATACAGGAAAATATTCATATTGTGGTCCAGGTACGAAAGTACACAAAAGATTAAAAGAAGGATATAATGGTGTTAACAGTTTAGATAAGGCCTGTAAACAACATGATATAAATTATTTAAAACATAAAAATACGAAAGAGAGAAATGCGGCAGATGATTTATTAGCAAAACAAGCGAGTGAAATTGCTTTAGATCCTAATGAACCAGAGTACGTTAGAAAAGACGCGAGATTAGTCACAGGAGTTATGGGAATGAAATCAAGATTCGGAATGGGTTTACCATCAAAAAACGGGGTAAAGAGCTCGCAAAATCGGGCTCTGAAAAATTGAGGGAATTATATTATAATCCTAAAACTGGATACTCAGGAATCAATGATTTAGTACGAAAAAGCGAGTTATCTTCTAAGATAGTTAAGGACTGGTTAGATCATCAAAACGTTTACACATTACATAAACCTATAAGACATAAATTTTCAACGAGAAGAGTGATGGTCTCTAGTGTTGATGATCAATGGCAAGCTGATTTAGTAGACATGCAAAAATATAAATCTCAGAATAAAAATATAAATTACGTATTAACAGTTATAGATATATTCAGTAAATACGCTTGGGCTACTCCTATTAAAAAAAAAAACTGGAAATGATATCGCAGAGGCGTTTCAAAATATATTTAAGGAAAGAATTCCTAGAAAAATACATACGGATAAAGGACTCGAATTCATAAATAAACCAACTCAAGAGCTATTTAGAAAACATAGAATACATTGGTTCGCTACAGAGAATGAAACGAAAGCTCAAGTAGTAGAAAGATTTAACAGAACTTTAAAATCTAAAATGTGGAAATATTTTACAGAAAACAAAACAAAGAAATGGATTGATATTCTCCCTGATTTAGTAAAAAATTATAATACAAGTTCTCATAGAAGTATTAAAATGACTCCTGAACAAGGATCTCTTGAGAAGAATAGTAAAGTTGTGTATGAAAATTTATTTCCTCCTACTAAGTCTAAACTTAGGAAACCAAAATTTAACCTTGGTGATAGAGTAAGAATCAGCAGAAAATATAAAGATTTTAGAAAAGGTTATCTTCCAAACTTTACAGAAGAAATATTTATTATATCTGAAGTATTGAAAACAAATCCTATAACTTATAAAATAAGAGACATGAGTGATGAAGAGATTATTGGAAGTTTTTATGAACAAGAAATGGTGAAATATGAAAGTGAATTATACGAGGTTGAAAAAATATTAAAAAGAAATAAAGAAAAAATATTAGTTAAATGGAAAGGATACAATACAACATCTTGGATAAATGAAAAAGACTTAACGGAAATATAGAACGCGAAACGGTTTGATGTTTAACTGTTTGATGTTTGATGTTTAACTGTTTGATGTTTGATGTTTAATTGTTTGATGTTTGATGTTTTTTTTCTCTATAATAAATGGCATACGTTAATATTAAAGAAAAATCTGATTTGGTAAATATTAGAAAGAAACTTCAGAAAAGATTTTTAAACGAAAAATTAGGTGAACAAGATATCCATCAAGAAAATATTAAACTACTACAACCATTATTTGAACCGATTAAGGATATAACTACACATCAAAAAGAAATACTTCAAACTCAACCAACACTACCAGCTCTTACTTCACGTCAAGTTCCTTTAGCTATTGAAGAAGTATCAGCATCACCTAGCTCTCCTAAATATAATTTTACAAAGTTAGGAAAAATAGCAGGAAAATATTTGCAAGTAATTTATTATCCTAATAAATATGACAACGCATTCGGTATTAAAATGACAGAAGGAGGTGATAATTTTAAATTAGGTAACACAACAGTTAAAATTGATGGTAATAATTTAATTATTGATAAAACCCAATACATCGGTACTGAAGATCCTAATGAACCAGAGTACGTTAGAAAAGACGCGAGATGACTATAATAATTATAAGAAAATAATGATTCAAACTAAAGCGTTTTTTAGATACGATGGAAGTACTGCTAAATCGAATAAGGGTGATAAATATAAGATGTTTATTAAACCAATATATGATGAATATAAATTGCTTGATGAATTAAAATTACGTCAGAAAGTAAGAACACCAAGAAGAAGCAGTGTTGGAGATACTCCTCGAAGAACTAGTGTAGGAGACGTACCTGAAATATCAGGTACGGGATTTAAATTTTTACCTTCAGATCCTAATGAGCTTGTTAATAAACATAGAATATTATTTTCAGAAATTCAATCGGGTAATACTAATGTATTTAATGAGTTACAAGCTATTAATGATGAACTGTTAAGATTAGGTATATTTGATACAGATATAATAAAATCTTTAAATAACTTTTTTCTCTATAATAAATGAGCATTGTGTTATCTAGTAATACATCTGATTTCAAATATAATTTTTACCCTTCTTTAAAATTAGAAAAGGATAAAACACATGAAATAGCGTTATTAAATATAAATACGTATAATTCAATACCAAATATTGATGAATCAAATAATAAATTTGCATATGAATATAACGGTAAAATTTTTGAAATATTATTTCCAACAGGAGCTTATGAAATCAAAGCGATTAATAATTACATTCAAGAACATCTTGTTAAAAATAAGCATTCAGAAGCATTCAGTATTGAAGCAAACCACATAACTATGAAATGTATTATTCATGTTAGGAAGGCTAATTTTATTATATATTTCGATGAAAAGTCATTTAAAAATCTTTTAGGATTTAGTAGGGATGCTATTGAAGGCATTGGAAAACATGAAAGTGAAAACATTGTTAATATTTCACCAGTAAATTCTATCTTAGTTAATTGCGATATTATAGAAGGTTCTTATCTTAATGGACATCAAAAACCAATTTTGTATAGTTTCTTTCCCGATGTTCCTCCTGGTTATAAAATAAATGAGAGACCTAATACAGTAGTATATCTACCGATAACAATTCCAACTATTAATTTGATTCATATTTGGCTTACTGATCAATATCATAAACCCTTAAATCTTCGAGGAGAAGAAATAACTATTCGATTACATTTAAAATCAACATAAACTTTTTTTCTCTCTATAATAAATGGAGTATAATTTAAATTGGAAGGAATCATCAGAAATAGATGATTCAATTAAAAGATTTGAATATCAAGAATATGAACCTTATACAGGAGTTGATTTAAATACACCTAGTGATATAAGAATATCAGTTCAAAATCAGGATGAATTTTTACTACCTTCTAGAAGTTATATTTATATCGAGGGATCTTTAAAAAAGGAAGATGGATCAATATTTGAAAAAGATCAACCTGGAACTGGAACTGGATCAGGAAAAGAATTATATATAAATTTAATTAATAACGGAATCATGTATTTATTTTCAAGAGTTGAATATCAACTTGGAAATAAAAGTATGGAAGAATATCCAAATCCTGGACAAGCATCAACTATGAAAGGACTTTTAACATATCCTCTCAATTATTTAGAAGGTATGAATTTTATGTGGTCACCTGATAAATGTGATAAAGTATGTCCAAAAATTAATAATTCTGGATATATGGAGAGACACAAATACTTATTTAAGAACTCATCGGGGAATTTTAGTGTAGCTATTCCGTTAAGTCATATATTTGGATTTTGTGAAAATTATGATAAGGTAATTTATGGCATAAAACATCAGCTTACATTAAGAAGAAAAGAAGATGACAATGATGTTATATTAAAATCGTCAGATAAAAACGATGATGGTACTTATAAAGTTCCTGATGGTAAAATTATTTTATCGAGAATAGTATGGAGAATCCCACACGTAACACTTACAGATGAATATTCAATAAAACTGTATAAAGATATTCAAAATAAAGTTACATTAAATATTAATTTTTTGAATAGACAGTGTGAATCTATAGAAGTAAATCAAGGACAACAACAATTCGATTGGAGATTAAATGTTACAGCCGGATCTGAGAAACCTCGATTTATAATTTTAGCTTTTCAAGAAACAAATGGTGATAATCAAATTATGAATAAAGGTATATTTAATCATTGTAATATAACTAACGCTTTTGTTCAGTTAAATAGCGAAAGATATCCAGAAATGGATCTTCGACTTGATTTTAATGAGAATTATTATACAACCGCTTATAAAATGCTATCAGATTATTCTAATCATATACTTAATAAAGAAAATTGTTCTATTAGTTTAATAGAATATCAAAATTTGTATCCATTGCTAGTATTTGATGTAAGTAGACAATCTGAAAAAATAAAAAATTCAGTTACAGATATTAAAATAAGAGCAACTTTTAAGAAAAATATATCAAAACCTACAAAAGCTTATGCATTAGTATTATCAGATCGACTTGTGAAACTACAATCTGATGGAAATAAAATGAATATCGCTTTTTAATTTTTTCTCTTAAATAAATGAGGTATTACTGTATTCATTGTAGAAAAATAACAAATACTGAAAATGTTCAAAAGGTTATGACAAATAAAAGTAGTATGCTTAGAGGTACATGCTCAGAATGTGGAAGAGTAAAAACTCAATTTACTTCTAATAAAATATAAAAATTATAAAAAATATAAAAAAGGAAAAAATTATATATAAAATTTTATATATAATAACTTTTTTTCTTCTTAAATAAATAAATTATCTATAAAATTTTATATATAATAACTTTTTTTCTTCTTAAATAAATGACGTACAACGATATGAAAGTATATCTTACACCAAATCAGGTAAAGAAGTTAAACAATGCAGTAAATAAAAAATCTTCTATATCATTTAGAATCAATCCAAAGGATAAAGGAAACATATCTCTTCTTTTAACTCAAACTCAAAAAGCTAAATTTTTAAAAGGTATACCATTTAATTTAAAATTAAGCATATCACAAGTAACAGCCTTAGCAAAACATGGAGGATTTTTAATAACACTTCCAACATTACTAGCAGCTGCCACTGCAATCGGTTCTCTTGCTGGTGGAGCTAGTGCTATAGCAAAGACTGTAAATGATAAAAAAAAACGGCTCAAAAGCAATTAGAAGAAACTAGAAGGCATAACCTTCAAATGGAAAAAAAGAAAACAAATGGAAAAGGTCTTTTTTTAAAACCTTACCCTCGTCGAAAAACTGGCGAGGGTTTATTTTTAAAACCATACAAAAGTTGAATATTCCGATGAAAGCGTTGAGTCAATATGATCTTATGAAATATGTTAATCAACTTAAAATTCCAAACTTTGAAGGAATTTATATGAGAGATGCTCTTCCAAAAAAATCTAATAAAAAGGAATGTGGAATCTTAAATTTGGATTCAATTAAAGGTTCAGGAACTCATTGGACATGTTGGTTTAAGAATTGTAAAAACTTATGCTATTATTTCGATTCATTCGGTGTTCAACCTCCGACTGAATTTGAAAATTATATACAATGCGATATTGTCTATTCAACGTATCAAATACAAAAACTGAATGAAGTTATTTGCGGTCATTTGTGTTTATTCGTTCTTTTCGGAGTAACCGTATTGAAATTAAATTTTCACTCAATTCTACAAGAACTTTTTTTCTCTAAAATAAATGAGTGTTAATAACTTTGGTGAAGGACCTCTAACAAGAAGTGGACCACCAGGACCGCGAGGTCCTCGAGGTCCTCCAGGACCTCCAGGACTGTCAGGAATTGGATTTAAATATTTAGATGAGGAAGGTAATTTTGATATTGAAAATAAAAGACTGGCAAATGCGGCTAATCCTCGAGAAGAAAACGATGTTACTACAAAAATTTATACAGATAATTTAGTAAAAGAAACAAGAAGTAAGGTTGATAAAATGTTAAAACAGACGGGAAATATGAATAAATCAATAACTGAATTACAATCTGAAGGTGATCATGTTAAAAAATTTGTTGAAGAAATAAAATCTCAACTCTTTGATATGCATAATAACGTTCTGTTAAAAGATGGTTTTGAAAACGTTTTAAAAACGATTAATAAACAGATTTCAACTCTTAGTGAAAATATAAATAATTTTAAAAAAGAAACATGTGCTTACGAAACAATAATTTTTCAAACAAATTCAAAATTAGAATTGGGGAAGTTCCCATTCGTATTCGGCATGAAAGGAGGTGCTTCTGAGAAAACTGGTTATGTTATGCCTTATGAAGGATTCATTGATACAGTTATATTGACCTCGCAAGATATAAATCAACATATATCAGTAAAATTGTTAATTAACGGAAATGAGTATCCCTTAGCTTTAGACAAATATCAAGATGAATTCTTTAACAAAATCAGAGTTAACGATCTTCGTCTGAATGAAGGAGATGTTTTTCAGATTCAATCAAACGTTGATACTAATAATGTAAAAATGCATGTTGTTCAAGTTTTTGTAGGGTATAACTTTATTAATAAAAATATTATGTTAGGAGATGAACCTCTTGAGACGGTTGAGTTTAATGAGATTGAGAATAAAAATGATACAAATATTTATGAACTTGCTACTTCAGCAAAAATTAATAACGACATTGAAGAAAAAAATAAAGAGATGAAAAATATTATTATAGGCGATGACTTTGGAACTGTAGTATATAGTTCTGATAATACTGATCCTGAAATAAAAAGAAACTATGGAGATAATTTATCATAACAATATAAACTTTTTTTTCTCTATAATAAATAGATGGAAAACAAATCAGAGCTTTTAAATATTTTGAACTATACATCTGATTTTTCAAATACTACAAAATTGTCAGATTTAATTAAGGATGCTCCTTATGATATTGTTGAATTAAGAAAAGTAGATACAAGATATGGTCCATCAATCATCGCTACTCTACGTATAGGAGAAGATGAGAATACTAATGTATTTCTTCCAAAAAGATATGTGAATAAATTAAACGATAATCAAATTAAACTTTTCAACGAGAACAATTTTCAAATGAAATATCAGGGTGGAAAATATCATGATATAAGATTTTTGTAAGTAATCAAAATCTTTTTTTTCTCTATAATAAATGAACGCTTTACAAAATCAACTCTCAAAAATTAATGAGGTATATACTGAAAGAATAAAAGAACTCTTAGATTTAGATATCATTACTTGTAATGATATCGAAGAATTAAAAGATCTTTTTAAAAAAATTAATGACTTTATAGATATTCAAAAAGGAATAATAAAAGCACTAAATTTTGAAAATGATGATGATTCAGATGATGATGATGATTCAGAGGATGATTCAGATGATGATTCAGATGATGATGATTCAGATGATGATTCAGATGATGGAAAAATAAAAAATATGAATTACTGTAAACTTTGTCATATAAATATTAAAAATTTTAAAATTCATGTAATTAAAGAAAAATCTGATTTGGTAAATATTAGAAAGAAACTTCAGAAAAGATTTTTAAACGAAAAATTAGGTGAACAAGATATCTATCAAGAAAATATTAAACTACTACAACCATTAATTGAACCGATTAAGGGTATACCTACGCATCAAAAAGAAATAAACATAAAATAAATGTAGATACTGATAGAATTAAAGAACTCCAAAGATGTAGAAATGGGGAACAACAAAACCTTTGTTTCATTAACGCAGATACAGTTAGAATTAAAGAACTCCTAGATGTAAAATTTTTCAATAGAGAAAATATTGAGGAATTTGAAAATCATTTAAAAACCTTGATCGGTTACATATCCTTGGTAAAATATTTACTGAATCAAAAATAAAAGGAAAAAATTATATTTAAAATTTTTAAATATAATGCTCATATCCTTTTTACTTGATTAAATCCCATTTGTTAATCTCACATATTTTCTTCCACATTCCATTGTATTCATTTAATGTAATTTCTCTTTTATTAGAAACTTTCTGAAAATCAGATATATTACATTTGACACCACATAATTGCAGCAATTTAAACAATTTAAAATGAACATTTAAGGAATTCTTTCTCTTTGAACATTTTACTTCCAGATATGCTTGTTCAAATTCATCATTGAGATTTAATATTTTATCATAATTATTTTTTATATCTTTATTGTTTTTATAATATTTATCAATAACTTTCTCTAAATATATTCTTGGTGAATATTTTAATGGTTTATTATTATTATTTTGCGTATATTGCGAATGAGAAGCTTCATAATAATACTCAGAATTATTATTATTTATTTCAATATAATTTTTTAAAAAATTACATGATTTACAATTTTCGTTAGTTTCGTGTTTGTGTAATGAACACAATATTTCCATATTTGTTTAAGAAATTTTTATTATAAGTCAATTTCCAATTTCATTCTCGTAAACAAACCTTTACAAGTAGTATGTAAAACGGGGAGCGAAGCGTCTACCAGCATATTTGCGACCGAAGGGAGCAAGTGTGCTGGTAGCCCCGTTTTACATACTATATATATATATATATATATATATATATAATAATATATATATATATAATAATATATATATATATATATATATTACACCTATTATCCTATATATATATATATATATATTAACAAAGGTGGGCACCGTTAATGAGAAAGTTAACGTCGTTAATTCTTAATCGTTAACAAAAAATATTAACGACGTTAATCATTAAAGCGTTTATCGGTAAAGAATGTAGCGGAAGTTAACGTTAATCGTTAACGTTAACCGTCTTCATTTTTTTTTTTTTTTTTTTACAGTTATCACCCCCACTCCCGGGCAAGAGCCCTTATTCAAGGAAGGGGGTATGTTGCACGCCAAAATTTCATCCGCTAGCGCAAATTACGCAGATAAACATAGACGCAGGCTTTAAAGTGAGGGAGATTAAATTCAGCAGGAAACACAGAAGATGGAAGAGAGTTTCACAGAACAGTGGTGGCAGAAAAAAGGAAACACCGCAGCAAACTAGCCTGGAGTTACCAAATATCTACAACAAAACTCGTGCCGCAGATACAGCACCCCCCTTGTGCTACTAGGGCGTCGTAAAGGTGGTGGTACGCAAGTGGTAAGTTCCCTCTAACACCTGCCCACTGCGTACCCATAGAAGAGAGAATAAAGCACCAACATTCGCGCCGCAAAGAATAGAGGTCAAGTGAACTGGGAAAGTACATAACCAGTTTATAAAAGCCTTTTGGTTTTGAACTCGACCCTGTCCAAAAGCC
>JABUQX010075697.1:25000-27500 GCA_015478945.1 Trachelipus rathkii
CTAGACACTTTTGTGGTTGAAAATGGAAGTGCTGTGGGCCTTTTCCATTCGTTTAAGGAGCTTCTTCAAGAAAAAAATATTTCATTAACTATCATTATTGGCTTTGGAAGTGACAATTGTTCTACGATGCTTGGCAAAAGAAATGGATTTCAAAAGTTACTAAAAGATGTTTTGCCTTCAGTTTTCGTGTTGGGATGCGTATGCCACTCATTTTCGCTTTGTGCAAGCCATGCTGTGTCAGTGTTGCCAACATATTTGGAGTATTTTCTTAAAGATCTCACATCTTACTTTTCTCGTAGTAGTAAGCGTTTAAATGATTTTGCTCTTATTCAAGATGTAGTCCAAACAGCTCATCATCGTATTCCAAAACTTGCACAAACTAGGTGGCTCTCCAGAGAAAATGTTATTTCTGTAATTTTAGAGCAATGGGATTCACTTGTGCTTTATTTTCAATCAGAAATAAAAAGTGATAAAATAGATGGAGCAAATAAAATATATGAGACACTTGCCAGCCGTGGTACAAAACATATGCTCTGTTTCCTTCTATACGTACTACGAAAGGTGAATGCCCTGAATTTAGAGTTTCAGTCGGAGCATTTTAGGCTATATAAATTGCATAGTATGGTATCAACTGAATATAAAATTATTTTAAGTTTTTTTTATTAAAGATGAATGTCTCACTCAAATGAAATTAAGTGATATTAATCCCCGGGATGAAAAGATCCATAAAATGATTGAGGATATTTTCCTGGGCGGAAGAACAATGTCGCTTTTGGAGCAAGAGCCCTTCGATGATCATATTAGATTTAGAAAAGATTGTTTAAAATTTTTGATTGAATTATGTTCCCAAATTAAGCAGAGATTTTGTTTTGATGAAAATAGCATACTTGCTAAACTAAAAGTTTTGGATCCAAATTTTGTTGCTAGTCAAAACTCACCCACATCTATTGGAACTTTAGCTGGCCACTTCAAATCTTTTGTACCTGATAATAATAAACTTGATGACCTTGATGATGAATATCGAAACTTTAGAATCATGAAAGAGGTACACCCAAGTATTCCTACTTCTGAAAACTTAAAAATTCCAGAATTTTGGTATAAGTTGCGTGAAATAACGGATGGACTAAACCAACCTAAATTTAAAAATTTATCCAATTTTATGACCACTCTGACTGTTCTGCCTCACTCTTCTGCCTGTGTTGAGAGAATTTTTTCCCAGGTAAATACGGTAAAAACATAATTTACAAACAAGATTGGAAAGCAACACCACAAGTGACAGAATTTTGGCAAAGCAGCATGTTACAAAATATAATAATTCTTGTATAACCTGGGAACCTAAACAAGAATTAATAAGGGATTTGCAAGATGGAGGACCTCATCAAAGGTATTCCAAGAGAGATGAAATAACTAGATGAAGTAAAGTGGTAATTGCGAATTGCAAAAGGAATTCATACGAAATAAGACATTCCTATAATAATATTAATAATAATAATATAATAATAATAAAATATAATAATAAAATAATATAATAAAATAATATAATAAATAATAAAATCCGTAACCATACGGCGCCCTCGAATTTTTTATTCTGACATCAATGATGAATATCATATAAAAAGGTAAAGGAAGCATTTTTGTTGATATATTATAATGATAGTATAGATATTATAGTGAATAATAATATATTTATAGATATCATATATATATATAGTAAAAAAAATATTATATATATTATAAGTATATATTACTTTATTTTAAAAATTTGCACACTAAACTGAGTGTATTGACTTATGGAAGTCTTAGAATTTGCCTAATCTGAGTATTTGACCACCACAATCTGTGAGTTCAAAATTTAAATGCCCCTGCTCCCTACATTGATTTCAACACTTCAGTTCAAAATTATGACAGGACGTTTGGGGTGTATATGTTACGATCTTTATTTTCTTGTCTTCATACGCCGCAAATATTTTTGATTGCTAGATAAACGAAATACTACACAAATTCAGGTGTAATAATTCAAAAGTGTACGGGTAAGCCTATGAAAGACGAAGTTACGCACCAATCGCACGTAGCGTTCATTCCGATTAAGTCGCTATACTTGGTTGAATGTCCTTTTCCCAAAACGAACGATTTATAATTTTGTAGATTGGTGACAAATTCATTCAAACCTTAATAGCAGGAATTTTGAGGAAGCTTTCCCACCCCCCATTCCTCACTTCTACCTGCGTTTCGAAATA
This sequence comes from Trachelipus rathkii, assembly GCA_015478945.1. Classification (NCBI taxonomy): domain Eukaryota; kingdom Metazoa; phylum Arthropoda; class Malacostraca; order Isopoda; family Trachelipodidae; genus Trachelipus; species Trachelipus rathkii. Next base: position 27,238 of record JABUQX010075697.1, read on the forward strand.
AGTCAATATCACGGTTGATTGAAAATTTACAGTGGCATAGGCCCATAGGGTCACTTACAGAGTCGAAAGAGGTCCCAACCGGCCACACACACAGCCACACACCTACACACACACACTTACACACACACACACACACCTACACACACAGCACACCACACACCACACACACACACAACACAAACATATATATTATATGATATATATATATAATCATATATTATAATATATATAACTATATTATATATATATTTAATTATATATAT
>JABUQX010075697.1:35000-48249 GCA_015478945.1 Trachelipus rathkii
ATATATATATATATATATTATATATAATATTATATATTATATGATATTATATATATATATATAGGTTCAGACTTTACATTTAGTACATGCATTCAATCTACCAAAACTACAGCAGATACATTAAAAATAAATAAACATTTCCGGAATCAGCGTGGGAAAATTTAAGTTAGGAGTATAGATAGAAAACTAAGTTAACGTTGTATAAAAAATTATAAATTAATAAAAAAAATGCAAATTCCACTTCTAACTGTTTACAAATATCGTGTTTGTGCTATTTGTAGAATTTGTAGAAAAAAATCCAGCTTCAACAGTGTTTAATTTTAACTAAACGAACTACCCAGGGCAAACTTCGCAAAATGGAACGAGTCAAGCGATCTTTCTCAGGCCCCATCCGTTCAGCTCGAGCCCTCTTAAAAAAAAATAACATTTTCTCGAGAGCATGAACAAAAAACAATTTTTTGGCAACTCTGGTGCCCTTGCTATTGCACAAACGGAAATGTGAGACAGTTGTCATACACTCGTCGTAATGTATTACTTTTTACACTAGTTTTAAATATGAATATCTTAATTTGAGACTTTTCTATTTTTTTTATACATTTTCCGAACTAAAATTCTTCACTGATTGCAAAATGTCATTTGTTTTAGAGAAAAGCGAGCGCTCGGACAGGGCCTCTTCTACCAAACTTCATACCTCTGAGAATTTTCGCCTACACCATATCACAAAGTTAACGATCAAGAACATCTCCAACTTTCCTCGGTGCAGGAATTTGCCAAAACAAATGAGATCCATCTTCAACTGAACTTCCTCGAAATTATTACTTGCCCACTTGGAAGGTTTGGAAAAAACCATTGTTGAGTATTTTTCCGATATTGATTCTGAGGATGTCTACAACTGGATGACAAACCCGTTTTCGTGCAACCCAAACGTAAAACCTAAACTGGGAGTGGATGACAAATGAAGCTTTTCAAAAACTGTGCTGGACACCAGTGAAGACAGCACTTTGAAACTTAAAATACCACGAAGGGGCAAGAAGAGTTCTGGAGTGCAGTATAGCAGAAAACAATGCTTTGGCAAGATTGCATAAAAAAGACTTGTGCTTTTAATTCCACTTATCTATGTGAGTCTGCATTCTCAAAGTATGCTTATATAAAAAAAACAGATACAGGAGTAAACTTTCAGCTTCAAGTGATTTAAGGGTTAAAATTTACAAAACTTCCCATAAAACTTAAAAAAAACCATGAAAATTCATACCTACTGTTTCAATACTTCAGTAATTAAAGGATTGATGAGCATAAATTTGCATGTGTTTTCTGTTTTCTAGAAACCTAAGACAGTGTGTGAAGTAGGTGAAGTGAAGTAGTGTGCCGCGAAATTTTTTTAGCACAACAAGGGTGCCGCGGGGAAAAAAGTTGTGGGAACCCCTGCTTCTAACGTAATTAAAGTTTCCATATCAATAAAGCTAACATAGCATAACCAGAACTAATAACGTACACGTACAACGACAAACCTAACAGCAACTTCCACGAATAAAACTTGTAACAATAACAAAGTTTATACCTACACTGTAAAAGTAACTAACATTGCATGCAAAACGTAACCTATTTCTACACAATTTTCAAGCATATCTCTAACATAATTTTAATTTTACATTACATTAACATAGTAATATTTTAACAAAAAATTTATATCCTTGTCTGATTATCATACAGACCAACAATATATGGCCAACGAAACAAAGTTTTTTACATTAGCATAGTAATATTTATACAAAATTTATCATAAAAACCTACCTAATGATCATAATCCCAACAAATAATTGCAACATAACAAAGTTTTATTTCAAACCTAAGATAAAAAATAACAAAATTTATTCAAATATTAACATGAAATAAGATCGTTGAAGAAAATATCATAGTAAAGTTGAATAATTTTACCCTAAAGCATTAAATCACTAAATCAAACCACAATCACCACCCGTCCCCTCCCGCCCCTCCCTACCCACCTATCCATGACCTTTGATCTATGGATCTATTGTTCAGGTAACATATCAGTATCATTTCGGATAACTATCACAAAAAATAAGTTCTAATATTTACTAACCAACGAATATATGCTAAACGTAACAATTTCACATTAATAGAGCTAACATAGCATCTACAAGAACTAAGAATATAATGTTTAACAATGACAAAACCTAACACACCTTTCGCACGAAGAATAATTGACTAACATTAACAAAGTTCCATTATTAACAGCAATAAAGTACCTAGCCCAGCGTACAAAACGTAACCTATTCACACTTTTTCAGCATATCTCTAACATACAATGTTAATTTTACATTAAGCATGGTAATATTTAAACAAAAAATGTAGCATAACCCTGTCTAATTATCATACCGACAACCGAATATAATGCTAACGTAACAGTTTTTACATTAAATATTAGTAAAATTTAACAAAATTCATCATAAACCTTACCTAAATATCATGATCCCCAACGAATATTGCAAACATAACAAGTTTTATCCAAACATAACAAAAAAAATAACAAAGTTTTTATCCGAACATAACATAAAAACAATTCTTTGAATAAAAATATCATAGTAAAGTTTAATAGAGTTCACCGATTTTTAAAGCTGTAAATCAATAAATCAGTAAATCAAACCACCCGCCCCCTCTACTCCCCTCCCCACCCTTCCATGATCTATGATCTATTGATTCAAGTCATATTTTCGAGTATCATTTTGGATAAACATAACATAAAAAATAAGTTCTTTATACACTGACCAACGAATATATGCTATCGTAACAAAGTTTTAACATCAATAAAACTAACATTCATAAACTGAATAAGAATACTTAATGTACAGCGACAAAACATACATACCTTACGCTCGAATAAACAGTCAACATTACAAAGTTCCATACAACAGCAGTAAAGTACTAAAGCATTGCAATACAAGAACGTAAACCTGTTCACACTTTTTTCAAACTATCTGTAACATATCATTGGTATTTTTACCTTAACATAGTAATATTAACAAACATTTATCCATAACCTACCTAATTATCATACAGACCAAAACGAAGTATATGCTTAAGGTAAACAAAGTTTTCACATCAATAAAGCTAACATTCATAACCTGAACTGAGAATACAATGTACAAACGACAATCACATTACCTCACGTAATGAATAATCTGCTACATTACAAAATTCCCTACATTATCAAGGTGAAAGTTAGTTAACAGACATTACAAAACTCAAATGTATCCCCACCTTTTCCACAATCCAGCAACAGCTAAAGCCAATATTATTCTAACAAAATCCCCCTTAACAAAGTGACAGGCTATCAAAGATAACCAGCATCATGAACTTATGAACTTACCACTACATTCATCAAAGTTCACTCAGTATTGGAAATATAACATCATTATTGAACTATGAATAAACTAGGACCACTGCTCAAATTCCCAAGCAAACCTAACATTACACAGCCAAAAAACTTTAACCCTATGCTCACTCAACACGATCATCATCAGTTAACCAGTAAATATCTTACGAAACTTAAATCATTTCTCTAACAAACCAGTTTTTAATTTCATATTGTCATAGTAATATTTAACAAAAACGTAACAGAAATTAAACCTAGCCTAACACATCTAACACTTACAAGGGGCGAAAACCTACAATAGATACTACTAACATCAGGATCTGCGAATAAGACATTAACATTTGGAACTATGATTAAGTTCTCAACCTATCACTCATCATACAGGCAAAATTCAACCTATACTGACTTTTCAATCATTATCATCAGCAGATAAAGCAGCATTTTGTCTAACAAAATTCCTTAACAAAGTGTCCTAAACTATCAAAGATACCCGCATCTTGAACTATGAATATACTACATTATCAAAGTGTCTTGATACAAAAATATAACATTCATTTTGAACTAGGAATAAGCGTGGACATCAGCAAAATTCTCCGTCAAAACATCATAAATAACCTATCGATCACACAGATCAACGAATAACGCTAACATAATATTTCCTGAACTAAAACATATAGTACCGCAGCATACATTGGCATTACATATGCGTGAACAAACTGTAGACATTGACAAAGTATAACAATTTCAAGCTTTACTATAGACAAATGATAGGTTTGGCAACAACGCATCATACAGAGGCGATTTAGCGACCCTGTAAACACTACGTGGAGATCACCCACAGAGAGATGCTCGCCTTATTTGGGAGTTTAGATAGGTAAAGAATTAGGATAAGTCAGTATAGTTAGGAGATAAATAAACACAATGAATAAACTTAGTAGTAAACTGGCAGAGAACCTGAACCACAGAGGTAGAAACTTCAGAAAACCGTCAAAGTATATTAGCAACACTCGAGACGGGCATCCTCGTTGCTCACAAATGCCACAGCAGCCGCCTATGACTGAATTTGAGGGGATAGAGAACAGTAAGAGGAAATAACACAATCTTTTCAGGGCATATACACAACACTCACTTTCAACTGAAAATGAGGATGGAGACAGTAAGAAGTAACATAACAGGGTTTGCTGTCGGAGGCCTCAAGCATCTAAGTTTCGGTCACAACAAGAGGTGATGAGGATCTTAAGGGCAGAGATAGTGTTCGGACCCATAGTGTGAAAGATTACAGCGAAAGAGTATGAATGTTGTATATATATATATATATATATATATATATAATATATATATAATATAAATATATATATATATAGACATTATTTAGATGATTCCTCTCTAAACATAGTTATATATATATTATATATATTATATAATATATATATATATAATAATATATTATATATATATAGTATATTATAATAATATATATATATAGTATATATTATATATATATATATATATATATATGCACTATTACATGGCCAATCCTTGTGATTGTTAATGAAAAAGGTGCATTATGTTCCTTTGCTCGAGAACTGGCCAGGGAGGATTCTGTTGATTAACTGTGGAGTAAAAATATGCAAGAAAACCAAATAAGCGAAAAAGAAAAAGAGAATCTTAATTTACTTACTGTCTACTCTATAGGGAACAAGTAATTTCTAATTTTTAATAAATTTATTAACTATTCTTTTTTTTAACTATTTTTAATATTTATATACACTTGAAATGAATTTTTTATTTCCATGGGATAATTTACAATTTTTTTTAAAATCTAAGAGTAGCATAATAACCATTTTAGTTAAGGGTTGAAAAAACTTGTACAAACATGAGAATGATTGCGAATTGTGAGCTGCGAGTTGAGAATTGTGAGTTGCGACAGCCGCAGAAAATTTTGTCACGATAATTGTATTTATGTTTATTTATTTAATAATACAATACCTTTTTAAAATTTTGTAAAATATAAAATAACATTAAAGTTAAAATCTTGCAAAATTATGAATTTACATAAATACTTTCATAAACAATAATAAAAATTAGAAGTAAATTATGAAAATCAGTGAAACCAGCCACGCTCTCTGAGCGAACTAATAACTACAAATGAAGAAATATTCAAGTTGAAGCATTTTTCCCTTCTAGTTCGAGTTGACGGACAATATATATATATATATATATATATATATTATATATATATATAAATATATATATATATATATATATATATATTAATATATATTATTATAATATATATATATAATATATATATATAATATATATATATATATATAATATATTATATATATATATATATATATATATATTATATACTATAATTATATATATATATTATATATTATATATTATATATATTATATATATATATATACATATATATATATAATATATATAATATATATTATATATATATATATATATATATATATATATTATATATATATATAGTATAATATATATATTATATATATTATATATAATACTGAAGATAGCGACCCACCCATTTTTAGAGAGGAAATTTTCAGTTCAAGCGTTATTAAATTCGATATATTCGATATATATATGTATCGGTCAAACCCATCCTACCCATACGCCAACAAATTTATTTATTTATACAAAAGAGGAAGCCATATTGGAATTAGTAGTAAAATGAATGTGTTACATATAGGACCGGTATTTTCCAAAGACTATTATTTGTTAGCGTTTTTACATATTTTAAATTAATTTTGTCGGCAGTGTTTAACATGCGATTATATTGTGAAGTTATTAAACTTAATGAGGTGTTTCAATTTCAATGTAAAATTAGTTGTAGAAATATTTTTACACTTTCTCCTGAGGGTTGCTGGTTTAACTTGGGTAGTTATGTAGCTAATGTGAGAAAGCATTACGTAACTATTGTATTAAAACTATAAACTTTTAATATACAAAAATGGTATCAAAAAATTCTTTGAAGTTTTTTTTAGCGATTAACACATTTTAAATGTATATCTTCAATAAAAATTTAAAAAATAACGCTACTAAAAACATTCATTTTAGGCTTTATTTCGTTCTGTGGGGATAAAGAATTCCTGTCGAAATGTGGTTTCAACTTATCGATATTTATTATTTATCGATATTACAATTTTTTTTAAGCGATTTTGAACGCTTGAAACGTTCTTTTTTGGGAACGTGGATGGCTTAGTGGATAAAGCTCCCGGTTACTGTTTAACTCAGTCAACGCCAGGAGTTCCAGTGTTCGATATCCCGCTGAATGGGGAGTAAATATCTCCTTTGACTCATTTAAGTCGTTCGTGGGGCTGGCCTTTGATTATTCTCAGCAGAATTTATTTAGGATAAATAGGATTGAGAAACGGACACTAAAAACTACGCCTTGAACGTTCCCTTTCTTTTTTTGGGAACGTGGATGGCTTAGTGGATAAAGAGCGCCGTTTACTGTTAACTCAGCAACGTGGAGTTCGCAGTTTTCGAATCCCGCTGATGGAGAGTAAAATCTCCTTTGACTCATTTGTCTTTATTTACCATGATCAAAGTTTGCTATGATTTTATATAAAAAATTGTACGTATTTAAAAGAAAAAAAAATATTGCTCAAAACAATTTTTTACGTTAATAAAAAAAAATTATTGTAAATAATATTAATTAATATATATTAATATATATATATATTATATATAATTAATATAATTATATTATAATTATATATTAATTAATATATATTATATATATTATTATAATATATTATATTATAATATATATTAATATTATAATATATAATATAAATATATTATATATGGTCAGTCACTCTTAAGAGCCACAATCTACGTATATCTCAAAAAACTACAACAAGTTACCGTAGAAAAGGAATAACATTGCTGGTGAAATGCTGGCCAAATTATTTAGTGCTCGGAAATGTGATAAAAATAAAAAATAAAATATAAAAAAAATATAAAAAAATAATTTATATCTCATAAAAATCACTCAAATAGCTTACAGCGAAAGATTACATTTTGAATCATTTGGTAAATATTATTGGTATAGGGAAAAATGGTAAAAAAATAAAAAAATTAATATATATAAAAAATTTAATTATGTTAATAATATATATTAATTATAGATTGGAGAGGCCTTTAATTTAGTGAGATACCTTTTATCTATTATGTTACTCGTTAAATTACTCCAACAATCATCTTTTCTTTATCTATAATTCTGCTTTTTCTTTCTTAACTAAAGAATACTACCATTTGGGCTACGTTATACAGCATAGCATGGATCGTAGGGTGGTGCTCTGTACTTGTTTTCGGCTCCATATGTTCTTTCACTTCCCGAGTGATACTCACTGGGGTAGGCTTAATTTTCATCCCCTCCGGAGTGGAAGTCTTGCGCGTCTTCCCGTGACCTTCCCGTTTTTTCGATTAACCCACTTATACTAATGTCTAATGTCCCAGATCACTTCTTAGCTCCACCAAATATACAGATAGCCATTGATCGTAGTGTTATATCTCTTCAGTTTTTTCTCTTTGTGTGTTGGTCACATTAATGATCTAGGGTCGTGTCTCTCTATACATGTTTTCTTCAAACATCTGAATATCTGCCGCGAATGCTTGAAAAGAAAACTATGGTAGAGGATATTTTCGCTAAGATACTCTCCTTATGATTCAAGTCGAGTCATGAACATTCACGGGCCAGAATTCATAATTAAATAGTAGTTTACATATATGACAAACTTCTAAACTTCTCTTATTTTAATTGGGCAGAATGAAATGGTTATTTTCAGGATCTCAACAGCTCAACTTATCATAAATATATTCGTTATAATTTTTCACATAACTTCAAAATGTCCTTCAAAAACACATAATTGAAACCTTTATAAATTTCTAATACTCTTGTATTTCCCATTGAAGTGATCTTTCTTAGAAGTTATAATCATTTTTTCATTCAATAAGTTTTAATTTATGAGTTTGACGTTCTGAGATGCTTTCGTAATTTCTTAACACAACTTTAACTGCCTGTTCTGTAAAAAGGAGGTTTTGGTCTGGGTACGAAGCATATACGCTTCTCATATCTGGAATGGTTTCACTTATGTCGTTCTTCTTTAAAAGGCCGAGCCTACAGCTTTCGCGTTATCAATCCTCTAGTTTATACATACTCTTTCCAATCTCTCTGAGATATTGCTTCTCTCCTTATAATAATATAATTATTACAATGAACATATATATTCTGAACTTTAAAAAGTCGCATGTCTTCTTCTTTGAAGAGAATTTCTTCTAATCTTTTTTATGATCAATTTTATTTTTTCTCTGTTTACCTCTTTGAAAACAGACCTAACAGCCATTGCATTTCATAACTTTATTGCAATTTTACGGAAAGCTTTACGAGGAAGAATCCATATAATGTATTGAAGATAGGAAAATAGAAACTGCAAAACATTTCTGTTTATCTTTCAGCATATTTTTAATATTAAACTTATATAGCACAATATTTTTACACTAATAATGCACATTTATATAACAATTTATTTTCTTTAACACAATTTTACCAAGATAATCAAATTATTTTTTTAAATCCTTTTTTTGTTTTTTAATTACATCAAGTACTCTTTTGTTCCTATTTTGAAAAATTGACTTTTTTTTTTTTGTTTTTCATGAAAACTTTTAAGCTGCAGAAAAATGAAACATTTAGTTTCATATTTTTTAAACAAATTTTCAGGGAAATTCTCCATTTGCATGAAAAGACTATTTGCAACACTGTAAGCAAAAACATACGCCTTTGCTAAGTTTCTAAAAGTATAGCACACATATACGATATATATATATATATATATATATATATATATATATATATATATATATATATATATATATATATATATAATAATGTGTATGTATATATATAAAATAATATATAATGAAAGTATATGTGTGTGTGTGAATATATGTGTATATATGTATATGTATATATATATATATATATATATATATATATATTATAATGTGTGAGAAAAAGTATAAAATATTATATAGATGCTAATATCCGCCTATGTGCGAAAATGAGTTAATGTACATGTTTTGGGAAGAATTCATATATGTATAACTATGTATGTATGTGATCAAATATGTCCGCCATTAAAATAGGGATTTAATATTTGCATAAAAATTTTAAATTTATTTTACCAATAAATTTTCCCAAATTTATGAGATACTTTTCCCTCTAAATATGGATATTCCTTTACTTAATATGAATATTTTATAATCTTTAAATATAGAATAAGGTCTAATCATCTGGTAAAAGTAAACCAATATTTGAATATCAATACCTACCAATCGATCAGAGAATCACGTATGTTTTTTGTATTATATATATATATATATATATATATATATATATATATATATATATATATATATATATATATATATATACAATATATATATATATATATATATATATATTTATATCTCTCCATACTCTCTCTCTCTCTCACTATATATATATATACTCTCACTCTCTATATATATATATAAAAAAAATTAAATATATATATATATATATATATATATATATATATATATATATATATATATATATATATATATATATATATATATATATATATATATATAACCATGTCACTACACACAACATATCTTTCACTATACCTTTTCCCATCATCAAGTCCCTCATATTATTAACTTTAGATCATGCATATTTCAAATTTCAAAATAAATATTATAAACTGATTAACGGTCTCAGCATGGGTTTCCCATCTCCCCCTCCTTAAGTAACATATACATGGAGTTAATAGAAAAATACATCATTCTTCCCAACCCACTTTTTGATTCAATATTTTGGCTCAGATATGTAGACGATGTTTTTGCTTTAGTACCGAAAGAAATAACAAATCAAATCTTAAATTTTATTAACAGTATACATCATGATATTAAGTTCACCGTCGAATTTTCCAATAACAATACCATTTCATTTCTTGATATCCTCATATCCTGGTCCCAAAATAATTTTTCCACTTGCCAAATGCATAGAAAATTAACAGCTTCCGATTCATACATACACTGGTATTCAGACCATGAAACATCCACCAAAATCTCTACACTATCCAATTTATTTTTAAGAGCTCTTAGAATTTGTGACACAATATACCTAGAAACAGAAAAAAAAAACAAAATCATAAATACTTTCAAAAAATTAAACTATCCACAACCTTTAATTTACAAAGCTTTCAAACTTGCTAAAACCAAACATCTTAATCCAAACACAAATCTTAATAGTTATACAAATATACTACCTATACCAAACGTAAACACACAATTACTTAAAAAACATATACCAAACACCATACTAACTACAAAATTCTATCTCACAACTCTCAAACAAGCACTTAAACCTAAAAATTCACATCCCAATCTAAATTCCGGCATTTATAAAATCCCCTGCCTAAACTGCAATAAACACTACTTAGGTGAAACCAACAATTTTGACACTCAACCATCAACATAAACATGACTTACAGAATGATAAACTTTCCTCCTCATTAACCATACATAGGAAAAACTACAATCACTTAATTAACATCACATTTTCCAAACTCATAATACCCATACAAGATACCACAACAAGAAAAATAACCGAGTCCTTTTTAATAAAAAATACCCAAAACTACAATACTCAAACTGGAATCCCTTTCATAGACGACATTACCAATTTACATATAAACAAATCTAACAAACTTAAAAATTACCTCAAACTAATTTAACCAAATACTCTCGAAAGCTCGGACTCTTATAACTAAATTTCAATCATATTAATTGTGAAAAAATAATTCTGTGTTCATATAAATCAGTGCATAAGAATTAATAAAAATTTCGTTAATTCATTTAATTTGTGTCGCCTACAGGGGTTAAATAATATCATTAATTATAACTCTACGTCTATTGTAGATTCATTATCAGTATATATATATATATATATATATATATATATATATATATATATATATATATATATATATATATATATATATATATAACTATATATATATATATATATATATATATATATATATATATATATAAAATACTTTTTTTTTACTTTCTCACACCGGATCTCCCCTTTATCAGAACGGCCACACCGCGTCCAATTACCCCGCCACCGCAACCGGCCTCCTCCAGAGATCTTCCAGTGTTAAAATGTTCCAGAATGCTCTGGGATGAGTTAGATATACAGGGGAGTAGAAAGTCGGATGTTTTTTCCGAGACCTGGTTACAGTTTGGACCAATATTTGTAATGGTTTGGTTTGGGTTGAATCTGTGTTTGTAGTATTGTAAGTTTGGGTGGCGGCCGCATCTTAATTTGACCAGGGATGACTGGCTAGTTCTTGTTAGAGAGTTGAATTCTAGTGCTATTTTTGGAGGATGTTTGTTTAAAATATTTTTTGGTGCTCTGCGTCCTAGGCAGTTTTTTGTTAGTGCCGTGTGAATTTGTTTGATGTATGATGTATGATGTTTTATTTAGTGGTATGTTGTTCAGGGCTTAGTTAAAACATAGAGCTCGTAAAGCAGGAGGTTGGTTGAGTCTGTGTTATGTGGGGTTTATATATATATATATATATATATATATATATATATATATATATATATATATATATATATATATATATATATATACCTATATATATATATATATATATATATATATATATATATATATATAAAATATATTTATATATATATCAGGTTTTACTTTTTTGCTTAGCTACCATATTCGAAGTTTACTATATTCATACGCAATAAAATAGCCGGTCTCTAATGCGGCTCGCCAATTCTAGTAAAATAAAAATAAAAATACTAGAAGGAATTTCTTCATGACATCAAAAGTAAAAAAGTAAAGCTTTTAAGCAAATGAAGAACCAAATTTGGATTAAATATAAAGATGTCTTATTTAGATTCCTAAAAGCTTAATTAATTATAATTAAATGCGGATATAAATATTTAAAAATTGGTTTTATTACAGTTAACGCAAATTAGTTTTACACTATATATATATATATATATATATATATATATATATATATATATATATATATGCTATATATAAATATATATATATATATATATATATATATATATATATATATATATATATATATATATATATATATTGATTCGACCGTCGTCGAATGTGGACGCAGTGGAACCAGAAGGGAAGCAAAAAACAGAAAGGCCAGAAGGAAAGGAGATTGGAAAGAAGGAGGAAAGCCTGAAATTTTATTTTGAAAAGAAGAACATCTGAAGTCTATTCTAAAAGTGGTCTGAATACTTTCAGAAGAGAGATTGCTTTTGGTTAAATTTAACGATAACTAAAAACAAAAAAATATTTTTTTATCATTCCGGGATTTTAAAAAGCAAAATTTTATTTTACATTTGGTTTTCATTTGAAGTTTTGGATGGAGAAGTTGCAAAATTTTTAACTTCAAGTCTTTTAGTAATTTTAGAAAGTTAAATAAAAATTAAATAATAAGAAATTTAAAAATATTAAATTACAGAGGTAAACTGCTTTTCTCAAAAGCAGTCAGTCATGTGAGTGGGAGATTATCAAAGATTTTCTTTCCTCTGGTGTAGGGGACTGAAAGGCCCATGCCATGTTGTTCTTTTTCGTGGATAGTTGGTGATGTTTTTTTGTTTATCACCCATCAGCACTTTGTGGCGTAACGGAGTAGTGTGTATGATAAAAGATATATGTATATGTATGTATGTATGTATATGTATATGTATATATGCATA
>JABUQX010075698.1:0-35187 GCA_015478945.1 Trachelipus rathkii
AGATACTCACTATTCCACACTCCATAGCCACTTCATATATCTATGGTCTTAGTCGTCCAAACCAGCAACACTATATTCATTAACACTTATTTATCATTACTTGCTAAAAACTAGTTATGGTCAGTGATTTTTATACATGTTCTCACACATTTCCTCACATCCATGTTCATTACATGTAACGAATATGACACCATCCTTGAGAGTGTGCATAATTCTATATAGCAGATTTCCTCCCTTATTCTCAATATCTTAATTCATCTTTTACATCCTTGCCAGAAGTAGTCTTACACTTCGTTCACCCTGTAATGTTCACGCATTACAGTTATATTCTTGTAGTATGTCTTCCAAAGCTGTTATCATGGGTAAGGGTGATGTGGTGTGTGATTTGAGCCGCTATTTTCCGTGTCGCTGGAGGTTATCATCTTTATATCCTCTTTTTGTGTGCGCTTCTGTGATGTGAGTTATAGTCCTATCCCTATAAAACGCTTCCTCTGTGAGAACCGATCGTAACAGGTGTCTTTAGTGTGAGCGTGTGTCTAAACCTAACTTCTCTTCTTTCAAGAAGAGATGCGTGCCTAACCATCCATAAGGACTATTTTAAGACACCATCTCTGTTATTGCTGAGCATTCTTGACTTTCCTTTCTTTAGGTCAATTCTCTATTTAATACTGTCTTCTTGCTCACTACTGAAAGTGTAACGAGGGCTGCTGTCCCGGGCTGGGCATTGGTGTTGAATTACAGGATGTTGTTGTGTGTTGGCAGGTTGTCACGTCTTGTTCACATTCACGCTTATCCTTCATTGACTTTGTGTCCAATTAATTTCTCAGCTCTTAATGCTCTACCGGTGGCACTGTGCCGTTCCTTTGAGTGTCTACAGGTGTTTGCACGTCTCGCGCATGTTCGCAAAGTGCCCGGGATGGTGGCACATCTCTATATATTTACATAGGAAGTCTATCTATATATATAATTATCATCTTCAGGAATCACCTAACAGATCACCCCTCGTGGACGTGCGTGATAATCAAATGTTCAATCACATAACGATCGTTTCATTCTCTATTGCACCAACACAAAATCAATGCATAAAGACATGTTATTTTTACTACATCATAGTACACCTATCTGTTCACAGGATATGTCACACAAATACACCGGGGTGTATATTTTTTTGCATTTTGATTCAAATTTGGGGTAAATGGAGAATGTAAAGCCATTATACATAGATAATTTAGTTTAATCTCGTCCATGTCTTCCATTCTTAATCTTCATCCTTATTATAAAAAATTATCATGCCGTTGTCGACCTTAGATCATACCACCACATATTAACATTTTCCTCAGACAAATATTATTACGAAATGGGATTTAGTGCTAGTGGCTAGTGTTGGTATTGGGTGTTCATTCCCGCGTGTAGGTTTATTGGCGCAGCATCTGCGTGGTGTTTGTGTCCAAGTGTAATGGAGGTTTTAGCGTGATATTGTTTCTTGAAGATTTACCTCTTTTGAGTATGTTTCACGTGAAACCCCAGATTTTTAATCTTACGTATTGGTTCGCTAAATAGTACGATATGAGCGATCATTTTTGGCCCTCATGGAGTCCGAAAGAATAATAACACAAACATTTTAAACTTAATTAACTACAGTCTCTCACCCAGATGATTAAAATATTTACAATCGAAAATGCCAACCATAACACATTACCATTCTTATTTACACATTTCTTGGACTGATCACAATTTTCCTTCATTTAATATATAGTCGTATACCCGCACTGGTTCAAATCCGTCCTACTAGATTCATATGGTATTGCGACGGTGGCGCAGCAGCCCGCAGGACATCACCAAGGAAAGACAGTCTGTCGTCTGAAGTTAATTGTCTTTTTCCTGCATGGCCAATGTAGAGCTGGCTGTATACCCAGACAATTTCTACATTCTGAAATGTTAAAATCATTCTTTAAAACATGAATTATTATTGCTATAGGATTTAAGGATTATCCTCAACTTCAACGTGATTCTCATATGGAAAGGCGGTTTATGGGCTATAAATATTACAGAAGCAATAAGGGTATCGAACAACACCACGTAGCTAATGAAAGATAATTACTTTTTGTAGACAGGGTCAGTCTACCAATCGAGCAGAAACTACAGAAACATTGTCCTGTTTTGCATTTAGAATACTACCTACTAGCATAGCGACAACTGTTACGAACGCTAAATCACTATAACCCCTAAAAGCATGCAGCTATTTAAAGCAAAAGAGGTATGTCGTGTTAGACGTTTAACAATTTTATTGGGTATGGTAGTATTGTTATTACTTCAGAGGCATCTTTAATAAGGCAGTCTAGGCGTGTCCACTGAGTGATCGTGATTTATATTTATATACTATAGTTTTATATTATAAATCTCTAGCCTACTAATATATTATTATTATATTATATCCAACAAATTATATACGGAGGAGTATATGGGATATATATATATAATATATTATATATATATATTATATGAAATATGAATTAATAATAATATATATACTCATATATATATATACTATAATATCTATATATATATATATCTATAATATTTCAAAATACTCACGTTAAAGTGCAATAATTTTCAAATAAAAATCTGTCCCCCACTTTTTTTTTTTTTCAGCGGCCAGCCTTGAGAGCACGGAGAGCGCTACTGACCATTTGACCGCTGACTACCGGGTGGGCATTAAATTAAAACATATGACTATTCTGATTATACCAAGTACTGTGAGTGCGGGTTTTCTAATATTGTCCGCTTGTTTATACTATCAACTGATTTTAGATTGGTTGCTTTAAAGGAGCTTATGCTAAAGCAAAATGACTTTTTATATTGTAAAGTTTCTCTTTTAAGTGATTTAGTTGAATTAAAATTCACAATTGATGTAAAGATATCTAGAGGTTTGACATACAAAATTTATATCATTAATTTAGCAAGATGACTAGAAATTACGGAATGTGTAGTAGTTTTAGTAAGAAATTCGTTAGAAATATATATTTGATATGAAGTTTTAATTATGATTTACGTTAAGTATATTATTACACGGTATATTGTATCGGGGCTAGTAAGTTATATATTAATTCTATAATAGATGTATTTATTATATGAGAGATTATAATATGATAATATAAATATAAGTATACATATATAAAAATAAGATAGTAAAAATTTTTTTTCTACCAATGAAATTTAATGGGTATATCTGGTGATCGTTTGTGCTGCTGCAATTTACGTAATATTGAAATTATGTGTCATTCTGGTGATCGTTTGGCTGTCTGCTTTTAAGGTAATTATATCTATTAGTTGTTGTAGCTGATAGCAGATATATTCAATTATAGTATATATACTATAGCTAGGATATACTAATATCTATTAGTTTATATCTAACTAATATATATAATAATTAATATATTATATAATATAATTAATATATATGAAGGTATGGATATTATATATTTATTTATATATGATATTATATTACTATATATATATATGATATAGTATATATATATATATATGTATTATTATATATATTATTAGTATATATATATATAATGAGATATATATATGATGCACCCATTATATATATCTGTATATTATATAATTATATATTAATTAAATATATTAATATTATATATATATTAATATATATATATATATTCATAGTATATCTAATAATAATATATATATAGTTATGTATATTATTATTAATATATATTATATATTATCAATATATATTAATAATATATGTATATATATGTATATATGGTAATAATAATAATAATATATGATTAAAATTTCTGTCTTAGGAATATATAAATTATTATATATAGGAATATTATATAGTAGTATATATATATAGGTTATTATATATATTATATATTAATATATATATAATATATTAATATTATAATATATATATTATTATTATATATTATATATTAAATATATATATATATATAATATATGATGTTATATTTAATCATATTATTTATAAATATTATATATTATTTTGTATTATATATATGGATATATATATATTTTATATGTATTATATAGTATTATATAGTATTTATTAATATATTATTATAAGTTATATATTTATTATATATATATGTATATATATTTATATAATATAATAGTAATATTTATATATATTATTATTATATATATAGTATAGGTATATATATATTATTATATTAGTATATATATATATGATATACTATAGTATATAGTATAATAGTAAATGGTTATTACAGGGGTGGCGAACCTTTTGCATGTGATGTATGTTGATGGTGGGGTGATTTAGGAGGTTGTTATGGAGTTGTATGGTTGTGATGAGGGTATGAGGGTAGTAGGTGATGTATTTTGGTTTTTGTAGGAGTTAAGATGCATTGTGATCATATAGTACATTTGCTGTGCGGCATGTAGCCGCTTATTTTAGTAGTTTTGGTGTCGTGATATATTTCTGATTTAGCCGCGTGTCGTGCCTAATATGACTCTGTCCCCATTCAATCCAGCATTACGCTATCACTTGAGTAATACGCATACCTGAAATGCCTCACTTATAGGCACATTCACTACATATCTCGTCTATGTGGGCCGAGCATCCTGTGGTAATTACGTTGGCCTTAGACGTCTAATCCTTCTCGTCTATCTTAATTACCGGCTTTGCTTTTAGCCCTCTCGCATTTCCTCTCTCTTATTTGATAAAAAATGAGGATGTCAGGATGTTTTCTATACGTGTGATTAATGCCATATACAGCAGAATAAATGTCAATAAGGTTCACATTATTTGGTGGCATGCATGATTATCATGTGATGAAGTTTCCTGTGGAATACCAATTGTAGTATATTTCTGCAATTTCGATTTCTGTATAATACAAGATATTGAGCTAAGGAATATACTAGATTTGATTATAGGTACAAATAATAATTAAATAAGTTTAAAATTACTCTTCTATTAATGATCATAAGTGATGTAATAAGATATAAAGTATCATAAAATAAATAAAATATTTCTTATTTATATTAAATTTCGAAGGGGATCACGGTCCAATATAATTATATACTTTAATATACTATATATAAAATATATATATATAATATAACTATATACTATTATATTATATTATGTACATAAAAATATAATTGTCCTTATATATATATATATAATATATAATATTAATTAATTTATGATTCAATATAAGTAAGAGGATATAATGCCTAATATAAATATAATAATATATACAATATTAATGATTATTATTATATATAATATATTATTATATATATATATATATTAATATATTATATATTATATATTATATAATTAATATATATATATAATATATTATATATTAATATATATTATATATATATAATATATAATATTATATATATTAAATATATATATATATATATACTATATATATATTATTATATATATATATATTATATATATTATATATATATTATATACTAATATTAATATATACATGATGGCGGCTTCAGTGTTAAGATTGCTATTGCAATATTATTTTTCTGTTATATTTTAATATATATATATTATATATATATATATAATATATATAAATAATATTATATATATATAATATATATATATAATATATTAATATATATATATATATATATATATATTTAACGTATATATTATATACAGAGTGATTCAAAACCTCTGCGAAAACTTGGAGGGCTGATAGAGCAAACGATAAGGAACTTTATTGAGTTTAAATAAGCTTGTTTTAGCGCTTCGTTTCAAAGTTTACAGGATTAGAATGTAAGTTAACCGACGTATTTGTTTGATACGCGTCGTTACTTTATCGTAGTACCGGCAAGATTTTATGGGTATTTCATATATGATTAGTGTACTGTGTTGCTGATTGCGTACATCTGTGGGTACTCCCGAGGGTTGATAGAGGTAACTAACAGATCAGGACATATTTTTGTTAAATAAACGTATGTGTTTTTTGGCGTGAAGGTTGTAAAGCAAACAGTGGTAGCTTGTTATGAAATGATTTTATTGGGAAAAAATTACAGGAGTGTTGTGACAAAGTGTTATTCTCACTGTAACCTGATTATATATCGTTACATCGCAGGTGTCTTGCCTGTCAGGACTCTAACCGAACATCGCCCTCTACTAGTGTCTAGATTTGCTCAATAACGCAGTGAACATCGCTGAATCAGTTTCTCTCCTGTGTTTGACTGGGTAATGTAGCACAACATTATTTTACAATGCCCTAAAAGAAATATAATTCTGGGGGCGTGAGGTCGGGCAATTTGCAGGCCATAAACGCATTACATGGTCCCTACCTCTAATTCATATCCATTTGTACAAATGTAAGAATACTCTAGTTTCAAAATGCGCCCGTATTGGTGCTGAAGTGGCGTATATAAGCGCTCTATCATAGTTGGAAACCACATGTCTCTGTAGGGTCGCGAAGGGGTATTCAGTCCATGAGCTGCGTGAATGTCGGTGTTTTCTGGAGAGTAGTTGACAGATACGCTGGCTATAATCCAAACGTGTAGAATGAGGATTGGTAAGATGACGAGTTCAGACTGTATTAATCGTGTAGGTCCGGAAGCATCTTCACTAGAGATGATTATTATAACTTGTGTTATTAATTTTTTCTGCTCTAATATCTGGGTGGATCTGCTCATCGCCATTTGATGAGAAACATTGCGTGCGGTACACTAGTTCCTGCCTCAATAAAAGTACTGTGTGACTCATAACTGTGGCCTTCTGTTATAGTCCTGGAAATATTGATTATAATATCGACACTTTTATTTCGAACGTTTTGCGCTATACACTAGTGTGAAGCATCAACCTTCAATTCGAAGACAGTACTCATCTGTGTATAAAAATACTATATTGATTATCAATTATCGATAATTTTTATTTCATGGGTGGAATATGTGATTCAATTATACCAAATTTATTTTTAAAACTTTGGTCATTTTTTAATTTTGTGAGACACACGATATGCGCTCATGCGCATGTCGATCGATACACGATCCGGTTGGCCTCAAGAGCTAACCATTAGATATAAAATAGAAAATTTGTACTTTCTTGTGAGGTTAGGTAAGTGGTGTCCAAATACCGTGATAGCAATTATGACTCCTTGACACTAGAGAGAACACCGAAACGTACTAGCGACTCGATTTTGACTTACACTCATAGGCGATTTGGTCCTCTCTTCTCATTGTGCAATTCTCGGCGCGTCGTGCTAAGTCTGACGCGCACCGTTGGCGTCCACCTCTCTCACGCACCTCTTCTCTTCTCAAACGCATGGAGTCCTCGTATTAACGCTGTCTTCCACCAACGCACCGGGGGAGGCGAAGGGTCCCATCACCTCTCGAAGGTGCTAAAGAAGTCGAGCAACATTGTGTGGTGGGGTGATTTCTGTTTGGAAAACCGTCTCCCGGTACCTGAGGCTGCGATCTTCGTGCCATGTTCCGTTCACCGCACGCCGTAACTCATTTCATTTGATTTGGTTAACTCTCTGAAAGAGTGTAGTGATCCATTCGTATCAATCGATGCCTACACAGTACTGAATCAACGATTCACATTGTGGCAAGGTAAAGGTATTGACACGTGTTTCCGAAGGACGTTAAGCGTACCAAATGTACGCAAGCAGAAAAACACTTAAATTGAGTACACCTAAATCGTCGGTCAACCTACATGCGACGGCGTCACACACACATAATCAACTAGTGTACGTTCAAATTCGTCCTTCTCACTTTTGAACTGACTCAGCGTCATACAACATAGGTTTTAATTTAACAGAAAATGATCCGCTTATCGTTTGTTCTCCTATCAGCGCTGTCCCGAGTTTGCCTCAGAGTTTTAAATCACTCTGCTATATATTACTTTATATATCATATCGTAAATATACTCTATAATATATTATATAATATATTATATATATATATTATATATATATATATATATGTTATATATATATATTCATCATCGTCATATATATACTATATATCTATATATATATCTACTATTATATATCTATACTATATATATATATTATATATATATATAAATATATTATATATTATATATATATAGTATGTGATGATATATATATATATTAATATTATATAATATATATATTATATATATGATATATATATTATATTATGTATATATATATATATATATATATATATATATTAGTATATATATATATATATATATATATATTTAAATATATAATATATTATATATAATATATACTATATATATATAACTATATAATATAATAATATATATATATATATATATATAATTTATATATTTATTATATATAATATATTATAATATATATATATATTATTTATATATAATTATTATATATATATATATTAATAATAATAAATTAATATATTATATTATATATATATATAATATATTAGTTATATATTAATATATATCTAACTTATGATTTAAATATTATTTTATTTGTACTCATCATCTTTCAGCTATATGTTTATTCATCTATAGCAACTAATAAAATATAATAAATAAATATAAAATATATACATAACATAAGCTACTCTACTATATATCACCCTACCTATATGTATAAATAATGCGATATAAACTTGACTTTATATATGATCGTCTCTGAACCTCTCTAAATATAATAAACTAAATAGTATATATGTAAGAATATGAGACATTTATACATATTAGGATATACAATAATATCTAGCTAACTCTGTAATAATATTTGAAGCCTTAATTTTTAAAGATAGAGAAAAATCATTTATATATATATATATACCTAATAAATTGCTTAATATATGTATAAATAATATATATATAATATAGTATATTATAATATAGTATCAAAATGGCACATTTATAATATATATAAATAAAAGTTAAACTATAGGATTTTCAATTCTTTATTTTCGTATGTTGCTGATACTTTGATCTTTATCTATGTTTATGTTTCAGTTATACATTCGCTAGATAAATAAATAATATTGCTATTTAATTTAGGGTATATCAGTGCAAAAGTCGAATAATAGCCTTAATACTATATATAAATTTATTTTTTAATTGATTAATATTAATTTAGAATAATATAATAATGATCTATACTGATAGCGCATATATATAACTATATAAATTTGCAGTTATTGAGAAAATAGGATTCTCATTATGAGTTAATTTTATTAGCTTTTTGCTATATAACAACTAATCTAGTATCAATATTTAAATCTGATGCCCTATAAAATTGTTATATAAATATTATATAAGAAATAGAATTTCAATATCAATAATATATTATATTAATTTGTACATTATAAAAAATTATTCAAATTAATTATTCTATATATTACTAAACTATATATTACTTATTCATAAGTTGCATTTATTTATTATTAATATTTGGATAGGTGTAGTTAGAAATGTAAAATTAAGCCCATATATATATAAGCATTATCGTATACCGACTATGATTAATATACTTTATATTATAATATATATTATATATAATATATCTATATATATATATATTATATATTAATAATTAATATATATATATTATTATTATATATATATATATATATATTAATATATATATTATATTATAATATACTTAATATATATATATATATTATATATATATATGTATAATAAATATACCACTATCACTTGTTTTTACTTTATACAGTTCATTCGCTATTAATATAAATATTATATATATTATATATTAATATATATATATTAATATATATATATATATATAATATATATATATAATATATTATATATTATATATATATATATATGGGTATATACAATATATTATATATAGGTTTTAACATTTCATGGCGGCAGTTCTTTTTCAGAGTCCAAGAAAATTTAAATCTCAGTTATAATTTTAATATCAGATATATACGTAATTACGATTATTGTATTTCTTTATAAATATAGAAATTCTACGCTTTATATTTTTCTATGTTCTACTCATAATACATGTACTTAAGAGTAGCTTTTTATGTATGTCACGTGATATTAGTGATGACTAATAGTAATTTGAGAATGATTATTCTAATATGAAATTTTTACATTACTAAAAGTTTAAACATATGCATATTATAACATGTATTAAATTATATATTTATAGATGAAGTAAGTATTTATTAAATTACATGTATATATATATTTAAATAGAATATATATATTATTCAATTAATATTTTAAATTTAAAATTGAAATTAAAAAATTTATGTTCATAATATATATTATATATATAATTTAATATATATATATATATATACTATATATATATATAGTGATATACTCGTTTAGATACTAACATAATCATGCAGTTCTAAAATATATATATATAGTAACAAAGTTAATTATTATACTTTATAACCGTGAATAATATACGATATACTCACATTATTAATATTTTAATTGTAAATATAATACTTAAAATGATGAAATCTATAATTCGTTGAGTATTAATATTATCTTTATTATATTATATAATATATTATATATATATATATATATATATATACGCGATATATATATACTAGTATAATTATTATATATATACTACTATATTGATTATATATTACTATTATATTATGTATGTTATATATGTATTATATAGTGATAGGTTTTTAATATTTGTGTGGGTAGTATGTGTTTAATCTTTAAATAGTATTAATATAGTTTATATATTATTAGGGTATTTATTATAATATATGATTGTTTTAAATTACATATACTTCAGTAGTAGAACATCCGTGCATTCTCGTGCTATTTTTAGTAGTCCGCATCTCGGGATCCTCGCATGTTATTTTGATTCGCATTTATCCGCTGTGGATGCTTCTGCATCGTCATTCACCTCATTATTATTGTTATAGATCTCGAGCATAAGCCAGCATATCTATCGCTCTGGAGTACATTGGGTCACTCGTTAAGATCTCTGAATTGTTTACGTGCAAAAAGTCAAGTAATTTGAATTCCGGTCGCATCAGTTACAGTAATGATATATACAACCGATATAGTTATATTATTTTGTAACTGATAGTTAGATATGATTCATTTGTATATAATCTCTATTTACTTTATATAGTGATATATATATAGTATATTTAATATATTATGGTTGTATATGTAATATTGTGATATCGGGTGGATGATCGTTTAATATACTGATTGGCATGTCTTTAGACTCGTTATTTAGTGAGGGAGAGAGCAGCTAAGGATCTAGTCTATTTAGCTATATACTATCATAGAATATCATATAATTTATTTACATGACCTAGAGCGTAGCATAGGAGAAGTAAGAATTATATGATGTCATATTTGGTTTTAGATCCGTGGTATAATTAATGTTTAGTATTCATTGAGCGGTGGAGAGAAGTGTTGATATAAATAATGAAAAATATAATTTAATATAAATTAAGGTATTTAGAAGTTGCATCCCTTCGTTCGCGTCAATGAAGCTGTTGATGCTTATAAAGAAGTTCTCGGTAAATTTAGTGTGTTTATATACACGTCATGGGCTATAGTTTTGAATACTGCGAAGTAAGGTGGTGTGTGATTTGCACAAATACGGAGAATATCATGTTTTTATTATAGTATAATTCTGCTTGTAAGAATATATCCTTGGGTAAGTGTACGAGAAGTAGAAATAGGTTGGTTAATAATTCACTTTCCTTATTAATGGTAGAATAATATAAATAGCGCAATATTGAAAATCTATTGTGTACAGAATAACTTACTTGTACATTATATATTAATACACTTATTGTAGTTGATTTAGTGAGTAGGGTGGTTTTGGTTGATTGATGGTTCTGGGGAGTATAGTGCTCATGCAGCGCAAGCGGGCAGTGATGTACATTGGATACATTCTGGTAAGTTTGAGAATAATTAGGTTCAGAAGATGTCTGTATAATAATCTAATTTGTCTTGTCAATAGTGAGAGGTTCTGTGTACCAGAAACAACTTTTTATTTACGAAGTAAGGTTACGCGTGTCAGATTTATGTAAAAAGGACAACCCAAAGAGAGACGAATCTCGACTAGGGTCCTGAACGCAATCGTTAGGGGAGGAAAGTTCGAACAAAATTTTCAAATAGAACTCTTTTTTAAACGATTGATAGAAGGTTGGGCGTAAGAAACATTGTTTATTAATTCGATTGGAATTGGCGGTTATGCCATTGAAATATTAACTCAAAACGTAGCACCGCGTGTAGCGGATGAGATTGGTGGTAGTCAGTGGAACAGTGGGAAGCATATATACCGGACATTTATTTTGTAGGTTGATACTTGTTGATTAAAAGACATTTTGCTCCAACTTTGAAAGTGTTAACGTCATCTGTTGACGGGGTTTATTTGTGGACGCCTTAAAGCTTGAGAAAGAAATCTTGGCGGTTTCGTGCAAAATTGGGACGTGCGACCAGTCGAAGTTCACGCTGGTGGCTACTAAAATAATTGGTATATGATGTTTAATGCTCTGGCATGATATGTACAAAACATGATTATTTACGATGCAAGGTTCGCGTGAATTATTTGAACGCAATCTTTGAAGTCTAGAACCTCGTATTGCAATAGAGTGTCTTCGTCAGTAACATGCCATACTTTTGTAATTCGTCGCGAGGGTAGGAGGTTAGTTTTTATCTGATCATAGAGAGAACACACCAGATAAAACAATAGATAATCACAAAAAAAAAAAATAAAGAAGGGAGTAAGAACAGAGATGGAATTATAATCCATAAGATCCTAAGGTTCTACTTACTCTTGTATAGGGGAAGGTACTATAACTTTATAAGAACTTCATGTTTGATTATGTTTTTTAAAATATTAGTGGATCATATCATAAACTATGAGAATATGTAAATTAATCGGAAGTCTATTTATTTCTATATTAATAAAAATCTCCTGAAAATCTAGACATATATATTTGACTGAGTTAGTATCTGGATGTTGAATTGGGTATGCACGTTATCATAGTGGCGGACTAATTACTGTAATATTTAATATTTCATAACGAATTCTTTTTCCTGTTGCGAGAGTATCACAGTGAGAATAGTGCGTATTAAGACTAAAGTATATAGAGCAATTTTCTAGATGTATCACGCAGTAAGTTATTTCTGTCACCGTTTGCGATTCCTTAGAGGCATATATTTCATATATCAAACCGATGCTACATTTTCTAAGCTACAGCATTTAAATCAGACTAAAACGTTGAACATTGTGGAAGAAAGTCAACTTTTAAGTTACCTCTTGCAATATTTAATGAACTTTTACATGTATTGTGTTGTTATATATGTCTATAAATTTTTATGATACATATAAAATAAAATTTATAATGCTATAGCATAATTTTAGTAAGTATAGATATATATTTTAAATATAATTAATATGTAAGATGTTTAAAATAATCGGAACATGTGAAGAAAAGGTGACTAGTTGAAATTCTAGTTATATTGGTAAATGGTAATTATTGCTAAAATTTTGTTATGAGAATATGAATTTTTTTTCACGATATTATGTAAAAAGAGTTATAAATTATTATTAAAATAAAAATAAGAGAGAAGTAGTTTAGTACGATCATTTAGAAAGGCGTTCTTGGATTTGAATTAACCAATAAAATTTCACCTACAAAGTTGCCAATTGACAATTTAGCTAATAATTATATTATTAATGTCGAATTTTTGCATCACGAAAAAGTTTAATAGAAATTTTAAAATGTTAAACAATATGCTAAGGGTAAATCGAAACAATGTCAGGTGAGTTTAGGGCTTGCAAGGGGAGTCCCCGTGGGCAGGGGTGAACTACGCTTCACTCCGTCCCCCTCTCACCCTCGAAATTCCCCCTTGCCGTAATAAAGCGGGCGCCTAATATCCAATAGTGCGAAATAATCTATTAATAAGTTAACCTTTCAAATATTTACCCTAATTTACGACTTAAGTATGCAAATTACATGGTAAATGCTTACTTACTTTTCTCTTTTCTTTTATTGACTTTCCCAAAGGGTACAACAACGTCTGAATCTGTTCGGAAAGTCATCGTCCAGTTGAAAAAATTTTTGTACTTCTCAAAATTTACGTTTTCCAAAGCTGGGGAGAAATTCATTACAAATCTAAAAAAAATTAAAATAATTGTTGTTCAGTTATACTAACATGACTTTCTCCGTATCGATCCTCTAATTAGGTCTAGGGAAAGTGTGGCAATGTTTCCTTTTAAACAACTAATTATAAACATATTATAAAAAAAAAGTAATCCAGTCTTAAGAGATATCCAGAAAGAAAGTCTATCTATAAATGCAAAATGTTTCTTAATCCACTATAATCACCTAAAAGGAGCGAGTGTAAACTCCTCTCAGTATTACAGCGCACTGGCATTTTGCTATTAAAAAATTGCTCCCACTGTGTCGCAAACATTCGGTCCAATCTTTCGGATCCTGAATCACAGTGTATCTAATGTATTAGAGCAAAGATTAAACGAAAGCCAACAAGCCAAATCTACATAAAAAACATCACAAAAACCTTAAACTCAATCAATTATTAGCTATATGTGCAGTTTGTAATCCAGACAGCTTAAATTAAAGAAAACAAAGATTACAATCAAACTATCTACCGACCAACAAATTCATCCTGACATAACTACCTTTGTGCTTGACTTGTTCAAACGTTTGTCTGGCTATCACCCTCTGATCAACTGAAACTTTACCGCCCTTGCCGAAGCCTTTTTATTTGAGCCTACCTGCGCTCTTGTAAGTGCTCGAAGGGGAGAATCAGGGTGATTCAGGTGTGATTTTGGATGTCTTTTGCAGCTGTCGGTGCTTACCATCACCAGCATAACCGAAACTATCTAAACCTTGGTCGAAACTTCTTGTAATCGTAGACTAGGAAGAACCTTTGGTGAGGCAAACATCATGTAAGTAGTTTGTTTCTACAGCATAATAAATAGAAAAATTAGATTAAAACAAACCTAATGTTAATCAATCTTAATCCAGTCTAACATCAATTACTTATTACCTACACTCGTTCGAGTTGGGTATCAAATAAAAATGCTGTACAAAATAGTGCTTCAGCACAAAGAATAAAAGATTCTTAGAAAGAGATTGTGATTAGGCAATCTAAAGTGCCTGTTCATCAGTACATCTCAAGTGAGTGGTATTGCTCACTTACTATAGATTAATATATATATAGTAATATATATATATATATATTATATTAATATATATATAGATATAATAATATATCATATATTATATCATATATTGTGATATCCCCCCTACTGCCTTGCGAGCTCTAACCGAAATAGGATAAATAGCGAAAGTCAAATATAAAAAATTTTTCAAATGCATAATATACAATGATATATGGGGAAATGCATAAGTCTGCATCGCACCTTACGCTAAAAAGACAGGCGGGTATCCGCCGCCGTACTACATCCTCTTAAAGACTTACATTTTTGTCGACTGCGGGATGCTTATATAAATGTACTACTCCTTCTGAAGGTCCAGAAAACTTTGTGTCAAAACTAGTACTATTTATGCTATTATCAAGATTCTTCTCGTATAGGAAGTAAGTTATCACTCTTACTCCTGTCCTACCTCTAAAAATTTGTATCACGAAGGTATTAATAGTTAAAAACTAGCATGCAACCTATATTCAAAAATTTGTCTATGTTATTTCAAAACTCAAAATTGAAGTAAATTCCCTATATTTACTGTCTCAATTTGAAAGAAAATGAGTGCTTTATTCGAAAATATAAACCAAAATTTGAGAAGAAGAATTTAGAACTACTGTCTATAAAACATATTAATATGGCACACGCAATCCTGTAACGTCCAGAACTTGTATGATTAAAAGTCTCAGGGAGACCCGGCGGGAAAACTTCGCCCCACGAGTGACTTCTCCTAATATACCAAATATCGTTGTATAACACCTGTCTATATAATGAAAACTAACCAAGGTCTCTTTACGAAATTACGCTTGTCCATCTATGTTTGTCCTTCCACCGCATTAATAATAAATTTTTGTCTTAACTTACGAAAAAAGATATGTTCAACCTCAGACCAAACAGAATACGATTGGTTAATGCTGAATTCATTTATCCACTAAAACTTATCATGAATTAAAAAGAGTGAAGCTGATCTCTGAACGTACAAAATGAATAAACAAGAGATCATACGCAAAGATGGTAAAAAATTCAAGAGATACAAAGTTACATTATCTATGAAAATAATCAAATCTGTTACTAAAACCTTTAGGACAAACTGCTCCTCGCTCTGAAACAAGTTCTGTGTCAACTTCTCTCCTTCTCTCCACAAACTCGACTGAATTATCTCGGTTCAAATCTTGTAGTGGTTTCCATCCCTGAGATGCTCTGCCTTCAATCAGAGATTTGGATCTTAAAATTTGCTACGATCTATGCCTCATAACAAAAAATAAGCACTTAACAATTACACATCAGTATATCTATATAGATACCTATCTATTATAAAAACACAACAATATATTATATATATAGATATGATAATACATAAATAAATATATATATAAATATATATATTATAATAAAAAATATATATATATATATATAATATATATAATGATATATCAGTAAAGAGTTAGCAACCCTTATGTTTCGGTACTTAGATTCTGTCCCCCTTCCCTTGGGTTTGTTGCCAGCTAGGCTTGTAACAACTTTAGACAGCTTCCTATCACCTACCAGCATGCATTTGGGGATTTATTATTGCCATGGGCGCTGGTTTACTCTGTCCCTATCCCGTCTCTTGGGTTCGTTGCCAGCCAGGCTTTGTAACAACTTGAGATCAGTTTTCCAACTACCCACCAACGTGTTTACCCGTAGATTGATGCTTTTGAGGTCACATATTACATATTATTGTATTTTACTGTGAGTGTGTGAAATGACCGAAATGTTTCAGTCTAAATGTTTTACGATGAAACGAATGGCGAATTATGCATACTTTACACACAAATAAGAAAGATGGAGCAGATCAATTTGAAACAGTCAGTGAGGCAATTTTTACACTATAGATATCCGTATACAACAATATCGTATGCATCTCACACATACAAAACAGTACTAATAATATAACTATAATATATATATAGATATAATAATATAATAATATTAATTATATATAATATATATATATATATAGCTATATAAAAATTATATATATATATATTATATATATATAATATAATATATATAAATATTTTAGTATCAATATAAGAGAAATTCTTGCAGTTCTTTTAATTTCATTTCTTATCGCATCTTGCTTCTACAATAGAACGCATAGAGCGGATCACCTCTTCTCGGAATTCATCAAATATACATAAAAAAAAATTGATTACGGAAAACATGCTATCGATCAATTTAGATTCTTTTTAAAGGACCAGACGTTCCCTTTTCGTATGATTCCAATCTTAAAGTACATAAAAGTAATAGAAAGTTCTCGCATCGCCACCGAATATAAACATTTAATGCTCTTTATGACTAAAACAAAAAAATATAGCTAAGAAGGAACCGTGTTTTTTACACACGACAAACAGAAATTATTCAAAATATACTTAAAAGTCTCGATGTTTGAGACTAAAATTTAATGGAATTCACACTCATTCATGAGGGAGGAAGCAGACTATCCATATCGTTTGTAAATACCAGTTTATGTATGTGCCGGACATGCACATAATGGCACCCAACACATACATACACCACATAAAAAAGCTAAATTATAAAAAACATTACACATAAGATATATAAATAAACTATATAATAAATATATATATATATATAATTATATAGAATTATATATAAATATATATAATAAATATATAAAAATACATCTTAAACTTTTCTTTCCCTCATATGGTGTGATACTTATAAATTATTCACCTTAATAAATCTCCCTCCATTCTTCCTCTTTGAAACAATTTCGGCAAATAGGATGGAAAGGCATTATTTCCTCTTGAGATAGGGCCTCTCTCGGTGCCCTCTCTACTTCCTTAAAAGAGATAAAACGAATTTTGTACGTTTGCCCCCACAAATTATCATAAATTTGAAAAGTATCTTTGCTTGATAAAGGTGTGAATAGGTTCCACGGAGCATCTAATTCATGTATGAGGAACCGTGTCCTTTTATATTGGTCTGTTAATTTGAAATACTTTCTCGATAGGGCTGTGGGTTCTCACCACTCAAACCTCTGATTCTTATTTTTTTAATGATACACAACCTATTGTCTTCTCTTTCCTCGAGTTCGTAACGTTGACTTAATAAAACTGTGAAGTTCGAGGATGTTCAGAACTTTTAATGGATTAATCCCTCTTGTTCTTTTTAAAGCTAAAATACACTGAAAAAATACTTTTTCCCTTCTGAATTGATTTTCTCTCCTCTTCATTATCATTGGCTGCTTGCAAATCTCTGTTGAAACGATTCTTTAAATGAAGTTTCTCAGTTTGGCTGGCTCCCGAGAACTCCAGAACTTTTAAGAGGGGAGCTAAAGTTTCGTCTTCTTTTGTCCGCTGAACCATTGGTCTCGCTACGCATCTACAAGGCAAGACTCCCTTACGTTCCCTTACGCGGGCTTCAGGACTTCATCCCTTGGCGCGATGGCCGTCAGATCTTGTAATCTCCCTGAGGTGCGGACCGACCACGTTCAATTCCATATCTTTTTAGGCACAGCCTGTGTAATCGCGGTTCTTTTAGCATCCAGTGCCATTCTGATACGCGGTTCGCAGAGAATCAATATTCATCGTTGTCAAACAATTAATGATTTCATTATTGTAAATATTTAAATGCTGGAGAGACATGACACAAATCTCAATTATCATATTTGCTTGTTTAAATAATACCTCCATTGCATGTGTATGTTTACTTCTCAAATATTCTTTCATCAAGGCTTTCTAAGTTCTCCCAAAAATGTGGTAAAAGGTGTTTGTTCTGGGCATTCAAAAGTTATGAATGCCATGAGTCTCTTGTAGAATCCATACCCTTGAGTGCATCTGTTGATAACAAATTCTGCTTTATCTGCTTGGTACTTCCGCTTTTGAATTGCCATTTCTCCTCCTTCTGTATGCACGAAAGGGTGAAACGTTTCTTCTTCATTTCTGGCCTCGCTTCTATTTCTTTCCTATTTTATTCTCCTCCAACCACTCTCTTTTTTATCTCATTTTCTTCGTTACTTTATTCATCTCTCTCTCTCTCTCGGACTCTCTCTCTCCTCTCTTCCGCTCTCTCTTCTTCTCTATCGTTTCTCTCGGCCATTTCCTCAAAAAGTATAAGATGATAATAATATATTATTGATATCAAGGCTTAAAACTAAGAGAATGAAAGAAAGGCAGTGATCTCTGGAAAAACAGAAAATTAAGTTGAAGATTTAATAAAAGTTTTTTTGATGAGAAAAATTCGGTAAGGATTTTTTAATGCAATCAAATGGACAATGTGGGCTAATGACTTTCTTTCCTCAAAGTGAATATAAAATACTTACTTCTATTTCGTAATATTGCTATTTACTCGGCATCATGGCAGCTCTTAGACAATTTGTCATTTTCCAATAATAGTTAGTTTAATTAAGGGGAAGATCTAATTCCTTAAGTTAAAAAATAAGTTTTAATTTTAAACTATTTATTTGCTTTTAATTAAAGTCTAATTACATTAAAACACATATTTATAGAATATATCCTCACTTAACTTGTTTATAAAGATTGCGAGTGAAAATCTTTATAGAATTATATTACGTATAAAATATCTCTTGAACGTATGATCATATCTAAACGTCTTATTATATTGGCAAAGTTAAAAATCAAAGATACGAGAATAAGAAAACGGAAAAGAAAACAATGTTCAGCATTCGCAGTTTTCGCTTTCTCAATGATCCGTTTCATTTATACGCCCGCCACATGCATCTTAACCGTTTGACAGGTGTAAAGTCATCTCCAGTGAATAACTCAACCTCTGTGTGCGTGCACACCCCCATAAACTGTCTTACATACCACGTATGTTGTATATAATAATATATATATATATATATATATATATATATATAGATATATATAATATATATATATATATATATATATATATATACCGTGATTATAATATATATAATATATATATATATATAATATATATATATATATATATAATATATATAATATATATAAATATATATATATATAGTAATATATATAATATAATAAAAATTATAGATTTAAAATTTAGAAGATATTATTTTGAAAAGAAAGTGCTATTGGAATTAATTCCCTATCTCTATCTAATTAACTTCTAATGGATAACCCAAAATTATAATATATAAATAATATATATTATAATATATTATAGATATAATATATAATATATATAATATATAGATATATATAATATAATAATAATTATGGATATATAATATATATATATAATAATTAATTATAATATAATATAATAGTAAAAATATATATAAATAATATATATATATATATATATATAGGGTAAATATATATAATGTATATCAATTTTTACCGTACGAGAACTCTATCGAGAATCGATTTCTCCCTCCAAGTCTCCGTGCATTCCTCCCTCCGTTCCCGAGACTCAGAACTGCAGCTTTTGATATTCTTTCGTGATGGTTAGTTTGTTGTCGCTTTATATCGGCGATCAGTTTTTTTGTTACTTACGCCCGCATACACACACACTATTTCTGTGGATATTAGGTACATACATGTCACCACCACATACATACATACATATTCTGTATAAAATATTATAATAAAATTACAATAATACACTACTACATAGCCATATATATATGTGCACTATTAGGAACAAATAATCGGTATAAAACAAAAGAAAAATAACAAGAGTCATTCACACCTCTCTATTTCTACTTCCGTTCGTTCTACAAACAAACTTACGTCTCATTATTGATTCTCTTGATCAACTGTATCGGCTTTACATGCATCCACTCCAAAAAGAAATTTATCTTATATCATAATAAGTCATTACGCATTAAATAGATTAATTCTAATTAAATATTAATAAATTAAAGAAATATTATTGGATTGGAGTTTTAATAGTTCACTTAGAAATGGGTTTTGTTTCCCCAATTGAAAATTATTATTTCTTAGTTCTTAATAATAATGTTATTAATAATTTTCTTTGTTAAAAATATATTTTACCACTCTTAGATCTTGCTTCTGGCAAAATTATCTACACGCTACCTGAGTTCTGCTTTCCTTGGTTCCTATGGCTTTTCGCTTCGGAGAGTTTTGAAGCGCTCATATGCAGTATTTTATTCTTTGACTTGAATAAAAAATTAGTTACTGTTTGTGTTTTATTATTGTCACTTTCTTTACATATAAGATTGCTTATGATTCGACCCTAATTCCCAATAATTCAAGGCTTAATTGAGATATTAAATTAGTTACTTAGAAACAATAACAGTTGATTTCTTCGTAGTGGTGGCCTCTTCAACGGCTGTCTTGATTATCAAAAGATTCTTAGCCTCTTCGACGGCTTTCCTGATAGCAATGGGTTGCTAATTTTCCAAAAATTGGCTTCGTCAATTGTCCAACTATTTTTATAGTAGATTTAGGCTTCAGAAGATTCCTTTATTTGCTGGTTCAAACGTCGCCAATGTCCGCTGATTATTTTATTATGCTTTGCCGATTTATATTTGAAGACTTGATAGATGCATAAGACACCAGAAATGTCTTGCTAGTTGATG
This sequence comes from Trachelipus rathkii, assembly GCA_015478945.1. Lineage (NCBI taxonomy): Eukaryota > Metazoa > Arthropoda > Malacostraca > Isopoda > Trachelipodidae > Trachelipus > Trachelipus rathkii. Next base: position 21,802 of record JABUQX010075698.1, read on the forward strand.
CTCAAGCTCCGGTGCAGCGCACCGTGAATGGGAGGTTATTCAGTAAACACTATTGGATAATTATTGCTGAGTTTCGTCTCTCTCTAGCATATTCACTTCTAAAACTCCCCGTTGCCTCCACACAACACACAGTTGCAATAAAAATATAATATATAAAGATAGAAGATTTCCAATCCCTTCTAAGCCATGGGGACTTTCACCACCTAGGTGATTAATCCGTTTGTGCAGGCCTTCATAAATAAGAGCATCACCAAACTATATATCAAAACTATTAGAATGCTAACCAATTTAAACATTGTATTCTATATATAGATCTAAATTGGAAACTAAGGATTTTCTAACGGCATCATTCTCGAAGGCATACTCTATTTTTGTAATCATTCATATAGAAAGTATTGTTTTATAATTTTAAGTTTAATTTTATGTTAAAAAAATATTTGTACACAATATATATATCCCATTAACTATAAAGTTCATAACTGACTAGTAACATGAACCTACTGTGTTCTGGCAAATAATTTACTATAAATGCAATAATCCAATCAAATCGAAAATAGTTTAGAAGGATTACTAGATCTAACCTAACACTGTATAATTTATGAAATGTCAAAAATAAATGCACCAATGAAAAATAAGAATACCAGTTCAGACAAGCGAACTCATTCGCATAACATCAATTAACCAATCAGATATAAGATAACATATTTAAGTATATTTATTTTGGTTATAAATGATAATTGCTTTTTTTTAAATGGGAGTTAATTAATACATTACAATATATTCAAAGATAATAAATAGGTCAATCATCGTTGCTAAAGTTTCAAAGTTAATAATGAAAAAGAAATTTCGATACACAACACTCACTATCTATAAGATCATAGAGACTAGTATATAAAAAACCGTGGCTTAATTAATAAGTAACCACGTTGTCAATCCTGTGATTTTGTTTACGGTAGGCCCAAGCCACAAATAGCTTAGAGTCGTTCGCTTGTGATTAATTAATTGTGATTTTTTTTTTGGTAATATTTTAACCTGGTTGTATTTTCAATATTTGAAAATACTTATATACATTACTAACTCCCTGAATCAGAAGTTGAATAATTTTTTGAAACATTGAAAGTATAGACAGTATGAAGCCACATGAGCCTATCGAGACTGTTGCAGTCATCTTGAGTAAATAGGCCCCAACATGCTCAATAAAAACCCATACAGTATCCTAGCGGTTATCAACATCTTGCATAGTATGCACCAAGTCTTTTCATAAAGTAACTTAAAATAATTTTATATACATCTACTCATATAAATGTCATAATGTTCAAAATTTCCGACTGGTATTATTCCTAGGTTAACACCTATATAATATAAAATTATATTTATATAATTATATTTTAATTATATTTATTATATAATTATTAATAATTAGTATTAAACATACATATCTTGTTAGATAATCAATTAATAATGATTTTCATTTATATATATATATATATATATATAATATATATTAATAAATTAAAAAGTGATATATATATATATAAGATTAATATAATAATACAACACCTCCAGATATATTACGTATGATCTTATGGACGATGCATCTCTGTGGAAAGTCACAATGCATTTCACCTTTACCGAGAAACAAATATTACAGTATACTATGGAAAATAAATAACAAATCTTCATGCCTTAAGCAGATAGTCAATTATCATGCATGAAACATATATAAAAATAAAAGAAGAGAATATATTCTTATAATATAAACAATTTATTTAATAAACATCACTAAAATTATTTAAAGTCTATAGATCTTAGCTGGCGACAACAAGACAAGTTAATACTCTCATTGCAACTTCCATTCCATACGAGATTAAGTTATAGAAAGCACATAGCGTTTACAACCATGAATAGTGTTTTGTATTGAATTGCTTTGGGAGAAAATGTTATTTTCATTTTATATTTCTTATTATTTAGGTTCCCGAAAGCTGATAGGAGGACAGAGATAGGGGACGGATCCCCCTGTCGTCCCCGGGATATAATTATAGGTCGAAAAACCCAGACTTTGGCCATCTTTATTCTTGTTTACCCGTGGGTATCCTTTATTTTGAATGATTTCCACGTACTTTGATACTAGATACTATACTACCAAATATTCTTAAAAAATATTGATTTTTTCCAACATTCTTAAAAGTTTAAGACATCCTTCATAGATGCATCCGTGTTTGTAATTTATATTTTTATTTCTATGGTTATAAAATTTACTTGTAATTTTATGAATATAAATAATATTTAATTTACGTGTATGACTATTATATTTTTTATTTAGTTACATGCATAGTGTACTTTTGTAGATGTCTGACAATATATAGTATTAATATAATATATATATATATATAATATAGTATAATTATATTAATATATATATATAATATATATATATTATATATTAATATATTATATAAATAATATGTCATTACAAAAAAATAAAAATAACCAAACCATTTGTTACATAAAAACAATAACCCATTCTTTATTGTATCTTGTAAAACTAGAGCTCTAGAACTTGAAAAGAGAGTTGTTATACCGCCACCTAATTAATCGCAGAGTCTAGTCTAGTGAAAAAAAAAATGAATATATTATTTTCTTTCGAGATTATTTTATTTTTTTTTACACTATGGCGGGAATTTTTTTTACATTTTGGCGCGAAAGAAAATCTCTTTCTAGACTTGTTAGTGTGAATTTTGAAAGATAAGGAAACTATATTTTACACTTTTTATCTGTTGATCTTGAAGATATTAACACTATAAGTAAAACAATAGTTCCTTGAAACTCATTCCACATATTTATTTTCTAAATAAAGTTTTATATGTTAAGCGCCCCCCCCCTCCCCCAAACCATTGAGTTGAGCTCTAAAAAAAACCACTTTTGCTATGATCCAAAATTGAGAGAAAACCAATTTCAAATTTTTTTGAAAAGTACCTATTGGAAATTTTTTTAATCAAGATTGCCTAGAATGAAATTGTTTTTTCTTCTGTACTAGTCGGGGTCCGAAAACCCCATGAAAAAAGTGTAACAAAGCTTATGACCGACTACAAAAAAAAAAAAAAAAAATGTGTTTTTAACATTTATAAATTTTTATAATATACTAAGATATAGTATATATATATATATTTTATAGATATATATATATATATATATATAGATATTATATATATATAATATATAAAAATTAAGTATACAATCATATTACGATATGTTAGCGTAAGAAGTGACGTTGCTCTCACGCATGATATAGAATTTTACTAGCACTTATTATATTCTCTAGCATCATTAATTATGCTATTCCATCGATGATAGAAAAATATAACCCAGAATCTAGTTTGACCACTTAACCCATATTTGTTTTAAACATAGTAATGATGATAGAGTATATATCTATAGAAATTTGGTCTATGGTACACTCTCTCTTTTTACTACTAGTATACAGCTACTATGTGCACAGACCCTACCATGGAGCAATAATCATCCCAAGCCCCAAAACTCCGACCGCTGTAATTTACCAACATGCCTCAGAAGTTCAGAAATCCGTTATTCGGGCTTTTACTGTCTACACGAAGGACGAATGGTTTTATTATAACACCAAAATACTATACCTGGCGGGCATTATTAGTCTATAAGTTCGGTACCGATAGAAGTAGCTTTATTAATGAGAGCGAGATCTAATCAACTTTGTACGACAAAAATGAATGTGTCCATAGTTGTCTAAAAGACATTATCCCCTACCCCCAACATGTAATAAGCAATCTATTGCAACTATTATTGGTCATTTCTGGAGTTGCTAGAGAAAGTCGTACTTTTTGGTAGTTAGTAGAGCCTGTTGAGTATGGTCTAGAGATCAATCTCCCTGAAATAGCGCGAATGTTGTATCGCTGAACGTATTCAGACGCGTTGGATCGGCTTCTTCGATAGAATCATAACCTCAAAACTACGCGTTTTTTATTTGTTAGCACGAGCCTGTACTACCTTCGTATAATCAAAGAAATAGCGCGCAATATATGTATAGTATATACTAATAGTATATATAAAAAGGAACTATCATATATTAAATAACCTATCATTATGGTAAGGTATATAAGATGCTATAAATCATATCAAGGAAGTATTATTATGGAAGGAGTATAAGTGGTATATTCAGGAAAGCTAATTAATTTATTCACTGTTCAACACTAACCATTTTAATTTATACCTGATCTAAGCCTGATATATAATAAGGATTAATATTATCATAGTTAATATGTGTAGTGTATATATATTTCATAACAGAAGAGAATTACTTCAGAAACCGGTCTATTACAAATAATATTACGAAATTTTAGAATAAAATTGTAGAGTAATAACTGTATAACAGAAGTGATCTATCGACTACAGCACACTGAGAGCAAAAAAAAAATATTTTTTTATGATAAAAAATTAATACTATATAATAATATTAAAAACCTAGATTTTTTTGATTTTTCTTCAAAAGTAATTTGATTAAAATTTCAATACGCGCTGCTGATATATCCGACATCTTAATAACGAAAAATTAAAAATAAAAAACCTGGAACATATTAAATCACCGATTCGGTGGAAGAATTGTTTTAAGCTATGTATACATATAAAAATGCATATTAATAGCACATTTCATTAAAAAGTTATTTAAACATTTATGAAACCCGGGGCAATTTATCAAGTAATTACCTATTACATTTCCCCAACCTCAACCCCCTACTCAACCACTTGACTGGAGGTTAGCCAAAAATTGACTCAGTAACAGGGAATATCGACTCAGATGGAGCATTATGGAAACCCATATATAAATATATTTTCCAACAACACATAAAACTATAAAATAAATGAAGTATATCAAAATAATTATATGCCTAGCCATCGTAGAGATGACCACAAATGATAGTAATACATCTATCGAAAAATCCAGCTATCAACTACTGGACTAACCGAAATACAGCTAATATATCATTTTTAAGCCTAACCAGACACTAGATTGAAGAAGACTCTTTTGCACTAGCTCGTATGTACTCATTAACGTCTATAAATTGCAGAAATACAAGATACGATTAATATGATATTTATATGTATTTTATTATCTTAAATATATAGCAATCACAACTTACTGATAATTCATTCATAAATTTTTACTCTATATATAAAAATTATCTTTTAAACTATAGAAAAGTTGTGTTTTGGATTTTTTAACTAAAGAAACCCCAAGGGAGCCGCACCCGATGCAGATCGGGGTCTCTCGCCTTCGGAACTACGGGTTGGACTATTTCCCCCCTTCCGGGAGTGTCTCCGGAACCCCCGCTCTTGGGTTTGGTGTCACGGGGGTTCCTCCGCCCCCCCCTACGGGTATAGGAAACGTCCCCCCCCTGTGTTCCCGTCGTCTCGAGCCCCCCCTAAATTGCCGTGTAATACCTTACAAATAATATATATACAGTACCCCCCCCGCTCGAGCTCCCCCCCAAAAAAAAAAACAATTTGTTTTTTTTATTTTTTAATTTGTTACATTGTTTAACCCAAATACCAAAGGATTCCAAAAATGTACCTTTTCCCCTGTAGTATTTTTGAGATATGGATTTGGCTCTTCTAGAGGCTGCATATATATATTGATTAAACCAATTAAAAATTTTTTAAAAATTTTTTTTCCATCATTCTGTTGGTTCACTGACATCTAAAAAGGTTACTAAACAAACGTTCGTTATGTAAAAAAGAAATACATAATTAAAGGGGCATCAGGCACTTTCTAATATTTTGAAAAAAAAAATTGGGAAAACAAAAATTTAGCCAAGAACGTGCAACTAGCTACACTCAAAATTAACTTTCTACACAATTTAGAAATTTCACATTCTTTGTGACACTTTCTACCAACCTTTTTATCTAGTATCAAACTAAAAGCATTGCTAACACGATATAATCATTCCCACAAATTTAGAATAAATCCTTCAAATTCATAATTTCAGGAAAATTGGAACAAAAAATAACCGCAAACCTCCACTAAACACCAAGTAAAAAACACATTATGACCTTCTCAAATGAAGATACATTAATCATTGAAAGGTTCAATAATACTCAATGAATAAGTCTCATCTTTTATATAATAATATTAGTATATATATATTATATATAATATATATAATTATATATAATATATATATATATATATATATATAATATATATAAATATATTATATATATATATATATGAATAAATTTAGATTCCCGGTATCTTGGGTATAATCGATACACATATTATCAAAATCGTTTAAAACTTAAATATCGATAGGCCAGAAAGACTTAAGTATACCCAGTAATATATATATAATATATAATATTATATATATAACTTATATTAATAATATATAAATATATATATATATATTTGTATATATATATAATAGATAATATATATATATAATATATTATATATATAGTCTGCACCCGAAAAGGCCAGGCATGTAACTAAAAAACTATAACCAACTACAGGAAAATAAATATCAGTATAATCATGAGACACTTTTTTACCCTGAAATAAAAAATAAAATAAAAAAAAATTAAACGCTTTTTAAAAATTAAAAAATTGTTTAAAATTGTTGTAAAATTAGTGGTTGAAAATAGAAGAAGCTGTAGTAGTCCGAGGGAGCCGCAAAATTGCCAAATGTTGAATTTTTTCTTTTCACTAAAGAAATCCCACGGTGTAAACAGAACATGAGAGAGTCGGGTCTCGCCTACCGGTGAACACGGGGGGACTTTCCCACCCACTTCCCCTCGGCGTCGAACCCCTAAAAAGATATTAAAAAGAAAAAAATAATATTTCTCCAAAGCTTAAAAAAAATGTATTTGGCAACTTTGCTCTCGAGACCAAAGACGTTTTCAAGGTCAGTCAAATCGTTCCCAATTTTCAAATTACGTGTATACAGGTTTATTTAATAAATATAGAATAAAATAATTTTTTTTAATGTCATCGATGAAAATTAGGAGTAAATTCAAAAATGTTATTTATTTCCTGTAATGTTATAGTTTCTATAACACGGCCTCTCGGGATCTGCCAATATAGATATATATAAATATTATATATATAATAATATATATAGAGTATAAAAAAATAATAGATATATATAGATTAGATATATATAGATATTTTAATTTGTAATTTTTTAAAATTTCTTTACATTAATTATAAAAATAGCAAAAGGCTAACAAGATATAATTATAATTATATATCTTAAGAATACTTATATTTCTGTAAGTGATTTATGTTTATGAATAGTATAAGTACTTTAAAAAACAAAAAAGAAAAGGAAAAATTTTTCCTGAAATTGCCTCGGTTGACTGTATCTTAATTTCATATTAAGTCTTTTAACTAATTTATTATAAATAAATTTTTACTATAGAAAATGAATATATGAGCTTAAAAAAAATATTAAAACTAATAATATGATGATATATTTGTTCAGGCTAAGAAGTAGGAGTTTTTAAGAAGTATGTTATATAGATGATATAGGTTTAATACATATGAGTATTTTTATATTTTTAATGTATAAGGATTGTTTTTTTTTATTTATCTATAAATAATTATGTAAAAAAGTTGAAAAAAACTAATAAAACAAATAATTTTTTACACTGAGGTATTAGATATATTATATGCACTAGTATACCTAGCAATTATTATAAGATAATTATATATTATCGTTTTTGAAAATCAAGTAGTGTAGTTATAATATGATTATATGCCCCATAAATAACTGAAAAATATATATTTTTTTGTGTGAGTATATATAATAATGCGAATAATATAATATATATATATAGATATATTATTATATAGATATATATATATATATAAAAAAATATATATATTATATATTAATATATATATATATATTAAAGATATATTATATTATATATATAATATTATTATATATATAAGTATAATTTATATATATATAGCCAATGAAGCCTCTCAACCCACGTCGGCACGTGATAACTTAATTCAAGCCAGACATGTAGACGTATTAAGCCTAATGAGTCGCAGTACCACGCCTAGATTATCATTTATACTAATAACGATTTCTATCATTAGTTAGAGACAATAGGCAAAAAATTACATAAAAAATAAGAAAAAAGATAAAAGATAAATTTAAGTGCAAAAATTACTATATAAAAAAAAAAAGCAAAAAACATATACTATGAAAAATAACAACTCCACCTGAGAGAGATCATGAACTGTAGCCACATATATAGCCTACACTATGAGATAATTATCCTTGTTAAGGTAAGACTAAGCACTGTCTTAGAACTTTTAACAACTTATCGTTCAACTTTACTACATCATACAAGGTTAATTGTGTTTCTGTGAGGATGAACGTTTCTGAACTTTCGTTACTACTTTCTGAAAGAATATATTATGTTATTTAATGAGAGAAACATTTTTATTCTTTAACATAATTGATATATCTAAAAATTATATAAAATATAATCAAAACCGTTTAAATCAATGTCCTATATCACTGATAAATTCATTGTTTAAGTAATCATATTATTAAGTAAGCTATAAATTATAATATTAAAAAAAAAAATCGAAAAACGACGGATATCTTAAACAAATATAGACCTAATCACCACGAGTTATTCTATATAAATATATATTACATGATATATATACTAGAAAAAATGAAAAATTAATAATAAAATCATATCAATAAACGTTTATATGACAGTCTCTTAGTAGTAATAAAAAATCAATATATCACAGGATTGGGAGTCAGAGAGTCGGGAAATAGCTAATCCGAGCAAATTTTTTCCAGAGGAGTATATCCTGGGTAGGAACAAGAAAAAAGAGAGAGAAAGAGAATATCAGGAATATATTCAATATAGTGTAGATTTGTAGTAACTCGAAGAAGTTCGAGGCTTAACTAGTGTTTCCTAAGAGAATCACAGCACAGTAATGGAAGTATTCTTCCTCTGTCGCAATGCTTACGCTAAATACAAAGTATTTAGCGTATATAATACTTTCACTACAAAAATTGGAAAAATTAATTGAATTTTTATTATAATAAAAGACTACTGCTACGGATTTGTGGTTTAAAGCCTTCTTGACATTTGTTTGTATTTTGTAGAACAGTGTACACCCAATATTAGCGATAAATACCATCAAAAGCGCTGAACAATTGAGTACTTGAAAGAAAATTTATTACCACGAAAAATAATTGCATACCATATTACGATATAAGACCATAAATAAATCACAAAGCAATATTCTTAAATAATAATATAATAATATTATTATGCATATAAATAACCAAGCTACATATCACATAATCACTGATAAGTACAAGGGTAACTATCGTAAAAAACTGATTTGCTCATCGATCTTATCAACCAAAAATATCTTATTTCTAGTAGAAAAATATGTCTAATTGTGAGAATTTTGGGGCTGCATCTACCTTTCATTCATACAGTAAATACAGTATATGGACAAAAAATTAGTGTATATATTAATATTCATAAATGATATATAGTGATCAATATTTATTCTATAACTACTCACTAACTTATACAGCCATGTTTAAACATTGTCTTTTGGGTACACATTGTAATAATATAATATTACCCCATTTTATTTAAAACTAACATAAAAAAAAAATTTATATTATTATAATAAACTTACATTGGCGCTAATAATAATAATAATAATGAGTCAAATAGGCCAGATGCATAGAGGTTTATTTATTATTTAAAAACCTTTGAGCAAAAAACTAAATATAATAAATATAAAAAATAAATAATGTTTTATGAAAGTGGATGAGCGTTAACATGTTTTTGGGTACAATTTAATAACAATTTATTAACTTCCCAAAGGATAACTATTAATATTTAGTGATTAAATATGGATTAAAAGCCATAAAGACAATCCGAGATAATATTTAGAATATTAGACGCGACACCAAATATATTCTATAGGAGTCAAATGTTGAGAAGAATAAACTGGCTCCAATTCATGCCGACATACATGGAAGGTATGTAGATGGCAGACAATCACTGATATCCGAGAGAACTAAATACACAGGCTAGTATCATATATATGAGATATGATTAATAAAGATAGCATAAAGTTTTGAGATGTTAAAAATAAAACATTCTTCCAGGAAATTTTTTATTAACACGAGTCATTAGTAATTATCAAATTTTATGATAGTTTCTGGCTACGGAACCGGGAGTGAATAAAAATAACAATTATCCGGATGCACCTACTAAATATATATGAGATGTACCGGAACCAGAATTTATACTTAGGTCTATTTTATTAATTATTAGTAATTTATATAAAAAAGTGGCAAATAAATAGGTTAGGTATTAGAAGCCACTCACCAAACAAAGCGACGTCCCAGGTTCGCAAAAACTGTATGGGGAGAATGTGAGGATGCTATTCTCTTGGCTTGTGCTTCGTCTACTCTATCACACAAGTTAATTTAATATGAGTATACCCCCTCCTGATTTAATAGTCTTACTGCCTGTGAGTCTGTATTAGTTATTATATGTGTAAATAAAAAAGTAAATAATATAATAAAGAAAATATAGTTTCAATAAATCTTATAATATATAGAATAATATATAAATTTATATTTTTTGTTACTATAAACTCTAATTTTACATAATCTTATATATTATTTATGTGCACAAATTCTACTAAAGTTATATAGACGCATTAGGAGAATAAAACTGCTTCTTGCTAGCATTTGAATAACCATCTGAACAAATTATTCTAGTCAAAAATTCTCGCGCTCAATTCGAGAGCATCGTCCTCACCGCTCAGCTGACGTTCGAACATAAAACATCGTTCCATCGATAGACAGTAATTACTGCTCCAATTGATTAAGTTTTCTCATACAATCATGATCTGTAGTAGTGTTATTCAAATTATGTGTGATAAACTTCTATTTTGATTGTAAAGTGTTAAAGTGAAAACACAAAGTATAACAAGTGAGAGACAAAATAAGAAGATTGCAATCATGATAGAGTGTGGACGAAGCCCCCCTCTCGTCCCCCGCTAGTACGAATAGCCCTACTTTCTGCACCAATATCTTTTCATTGAATCTTAGTATATCCTTAAGTTAAATAAAATATAATAAATATACTTTATATATCTTATGCAACCTATATATATTGTGACAAAAAGAGGGAATATATCGAAAAAAATAAGTGACGACAAAGAACAGGTAGGAATTAAAGCCTATCATTACGTAACCCTATAAAAATGAAGAAATTATATATATTATATGATATATATAATATAAATATATAGAAATTCCTATAAAATATAGAATATATATTTTTTAAAAATATGTATAAATATAATATACAATACTAAATGATAAGAGAATAATATTTATAGTATATTTATAATATATATATATATTATATATATATATATTCATATAATATAATAGATAAGTAATAGATAACACATCCGCCGGCTGAAGAGAGAGAAAGTGAACACAGGAGGAAATTTTATTTAGAGCTTATTTTAAAAAATTAGTCACAAAAAATGATTCTAAATTCAATAAAGTAAGAATATTAATAGATTATTAGATTAATAGATATAGAATAATATATAAAAGTTAAAAAATGTTATTAGAGAAAAAAAGAGTGAATATATATATATATAACTTTATATACAATTTTTAAAAGAAATATTTTAAAAAAAAAGATAGGCCATAGCAAAAATATTATCTAATCATGTGAGTTATAAAAGTAAATTGGCATGGTATATATTAGAGAGTAAAAAGAAATTTCCAGTTTTTATACGTATATATATATATAATAATATTAATTATATATTTAATTAATATATATATATCGAACGAACATGTAATCGATTTTTGCAATTATTCTAAATCAAGGCAATAATAGAGCGTCAGTTACCAAAAAAACTTTTTTGTTTTTTAACTTAATAGAGTAAATTAACCACAAGTATATAATATATACGGCATAAGATGAAATAGTTCTAAGATATGCTCTCTACTAGGCCCTCAAAGGTAGGACGAGATCATCCCCCCATACGGTCCCACTCGATCTCATAGCTCGAAGCTCAGCTTAATATAAAATAAAAAAATAAAATAAAAATAAATATAAATGAAACAAAGGAACTACTTTCTTATTTATTTACGAGTATTATATTTTTAATCAAAACTACGGGTACCATCTAGATATATAGATGCTTACAGCGACGAACTCTATTTCTGCCCAATTGATATTTAATTACATTATTATTCTTCTACTTAGAGTAGTCCCTCTGAGGAAAGAGGATAAATTTCCTACAAGAGTTGATATTCTGATTATCCAATGGAACTTATATATGTCCTCGAGTTTCGTGAGCGCCATTTAATAGACCCATACTACCTCATTCTGCAATTTGACCACACTACCTTCAGTCTTATCTATAAAAATATTAATTGTAAGTAGCTTGATATGTTATTTTCGCCTAATAGCTTAACAATATTTCCACATAGTATATAGCAGTTACTACTTTATTACTATACTATTTTCAAACTGTCAACAAGCTAAGACAATATACCCTGCAACCTTCTGGCTATCGATTCATACTATATAACTAGAGAAATACTTAGATGAACAACCACACATATCTTCACCTTTTCAAACCACAGGTCTATATTCTTCACATTCAGGCTGCAATAAGTCCATTTCAGTATGTCTATGATGACTTGGCCCTGCCTGCTGGAAATCCTCTAATGAAACTGCGATGCCGCTTCACATTAATTTGTTACGAGAGCCCTAAAGACTTTTCCGGAGCGTAATAATTCGATGGGTATGTATAGCCTAACAATTTATAAACGCAAAGCCAAGCTAATATAGATTCCGTAAAAAACCAACAAAGAATAAAAGATTATGACACTTCAACATCGGTTGTTTCGCTTTAATTAAAATATAACTTGGTTAGTTGTGATTTATTGGAGCTTAGACTTTTGGCTATAACACATTATCGCTTAGATATTCAAAGAATATAGATATTCACAAGCTATTTAAAACCCATAGAACATCACGATATAATTACTGTTCCAATTTGCTCACAAGCTTCATATTAACCTTATAAGAATAAGTAACCACTGGAAATTGATTCTTTAGTATTATATATATAATATATATATATATAGGTATAAGGTTATAGTAGTAAACAGTTTTTTGCCATCACCTTCTTTAAACTGCCATAAAACTTTGTTCCAATGATAGTTTGAGAGGTGAAAAAACTGCAACAATACAATGTAGGTAAATATAGATATTACAAACAGGATTGGGAATTGAGTATAGAAT